>MQTX01000391.1:39821-70449 GCA_009735665.1 Angiostrongylus cantonensis
TACCTGCGGCTCGTACAATTTCACGTTGGCGTATCAGCTAGAGTGTTTCTGAAGGCAGACGTCTCTTGGTGACTTTCGAACTCTCAGCTTTCATAGCGCTAATGTGAAAATGTGAAATGGGCCGATCGTATTCTTCGTCGATGTTATGGACGACGGCTTCTTTCCAACAGCCTAATGATTGGAATAAGTCTCAGTTTACGGTGGTTCTGGGACGTCGGTTTTTGAATTCAGCGGGATTTCTCTCCTTTCGGTGTGAAACAGAATCTTGCACGAAGGAGACGATTGTCTGATCCCGTGTAGAATTTTGGGACAATAGCGACATAATGTGAAATGGGCCGATCGTATTCTTCGTCGATGTTATGGACGACGGCTTCTTTCCAACAGCCTAATGATTGGAATAAGTCTCAGTTTACGGTGGTTCTGGGACGTCGGTTTTTGAATTCAGCGGGATTTCTCTCCTTTCGGTGTGAAACAGAATCTTGCACGAAGGAGACGATTGTCTGATCCCGTGTAGAATTTTGGGACAATAGCGACATCAGTTAGGCAAAACCTGTTTACTACAATTTGGTCTATTTCGTTATGGTACCCTGCATTGGGAGACACCAACCTCCAGAGTTGAGGATAGGGCTTCTTGAATTGCGAGTTACTATAGATGGTGCCATGATAAACTCAGAGAGATGTAACGTTCCTCAGACATTTTTCGTGGTCCAGTATTGGGGTTAAAATCTCCAACTACAATCTTAAAAAATGTATGATTTTCTCTGTAGAACTTTTCCCAGTCTATATCGAGTGCTTTGACTTTTTCCACCTCATTGCTTAGTGTCGGTGTGTAAACGCCGAAGATTGTAAAACCCGGTATTTATCCACAACTTTTTAATCGTAAACGTCCTATTCCGGTTGTTAGTTGTTCGAGTGAAAGGATGTTCATAGACAAACTCGTGTTGACGAAAACGCCGGCGCCGCCGACTCTACTGTCGTATGTTCCGAGGAACAGCTCTTCTCCGGTGTCTTAGACGGAGTTGAATAGGTGGCATCGTCTCGTCTCGGCCAGGCCGATGACGTCGTACCTTATCCTTTTCGCTGGCATGATTAAGTCTTCTATCGAGAACTCGGATGCAAGTGTACGTGCATCGTAGGTACAGATCGTCACCTTAGTTCTTCGGGCATAAGAAGGCTTAGAATAACGATGAATTTTAGCAGTGCTTGTCCTATTCAATGCTTCCAAATCGGAGGCTGTTTCGTGGTCAGAGAAATGGGGTTTCTTCTCTTCTGTCTCCCGTTTCTTTTACTGTTTTTGACACCCACCCTGATGGCTCTGAATGTGGTGGGTGGATATACTCACGGATAGCTTTCCAGGCTCTGCCAAAGCGGACATGGAGCGTACTTCTTGAAGGTGACTCCTAACTGCCTCCCATATACTTCTCTGTAACTCGGTTGTAGGTTTTTGGTTTGTAGGTTTTTGGCCAAACTGATTAGTACAATGCAATCGGCATAAGCGAGAAGGCACCCACACACGCATAAACGAATACTCCTCGTAAATACAGAAATTATGCACAAAATCTGCACAGCATAATTGTGTAATTCATTCTATTGACCACCTGCCTCTCAGAAAAGCAAAGGTCGCTTTTGGTCCGCTATTAACCCTCTATTCCCCACCTAGTAACGCGCGACCTAGCCTAGCGACTAACCGGGTCGGGATCCCTCACATGAGATAGATCCATAAAGAAATACACCACAAAGAAATTAATTTAGCTAATGAGAGAGTGCAAAGTACACTTTGCTCTCGACGTAAAAATACTGTCAAAACTTACAAAGAAGTTATTTTAAATGCTCTGAAGATTGCGACAAGGTTACTGCTCTTCGGCGAAATCATTTACAATCACTATCAACAACGTGAAACGATTGTTAGAGTGAATCAGCACTGGATTCTGGATTGGGAGTCACTGGCAGTTAAATAATCGCCAATAAATCATTCTTGCCTTACCGGTGACAGCGTTCTTATAGCCTTAAGCTTGAGACGAATTGCATGAAATACGAATGTGTGTTTCTTGCTCTATTTATTCTCATTGAAATGAATACCTCCAAATACCACGTCAACGTGTACGTCAATCATTAGGCAACGTAATAATACGATGTTCTATTTCAATAAGCAGACACGGGGTTCGTCGTTTTCTCTCCTAGTAATCGCGAGGTTGTTTATAGTTTATACAGTTCTCGGAGCAGTGGCAGCCACGGCTTAGAAAGTTATTAAGAGCATAGAGCATATAGAGTAAAAAGGACACATAAGGAATACCCGATTCTACTCCGATTTTTTTACTCAGCTGTTCTTTCTGTCATGAATTACGCGTTGAAGCGTGTTCAATACGCAGACATGATGAGCGAACCTAGCGCCATTGAACACGCCTTGGGGAAGGCGAGGCTAGGAACATTTCATTCAGAAAAAACAGAATTTGTGGGGTTTCGACCAATGTGAACGGTCAAAGATCACAGAAGCCGCCAAACATGTGGCCAATTTGGGTAGGTCGTAAACACAACAAGTCTTGTTGGCAACAAAAAATGTAACTTTGATGGAAAACATTTACCACGCCGATCTGCAAACATCGTTATCAATTCGAGGACAACTATTCAAGACAACACGAAGACGCTCAAAATGTGTCAAGAACTAAAACTAATATGATGCCGAAATGTTTACGAAATTTGGATGCCAAGCTAGATTCGAACCCGCGAGTATCATTTTCGGGGTCCCATATGCTACCACTGATATCCTCCTTCCTTTGCGTTTCTCTTAGCCACTTTTCTATCTAACGGTCAAACATATCGAGAATGTTGGTTGGACGCGGAAAAATGTTGGAGGAAGAATTTTGCTGAATGAAGCGTGAGCCACGTGGTGAGCCGCTAATCAAATAGCGAATCCAAGACTTTGAGCCTGTATTTTCACTGGATAGCCCTTCTAGCCTCCTGTTTTACTGCTGAAACGCGGTTTGACAACTAATCTTTAACAAATAACATTAAAGCGGATATCTTTTACAACAGGGTTTTGTTTGGTATATGAGAACTAAATCCCTTTTTTATATTGTTCCCTTCGAAGACTTCCGTATTTTTGTCAATTTAAATACTTTGTTTGCCTAACTTTATATCAGAGATGTTGTGCCTGTCCCACCACATTTTATTTGTAGTATTCGTTCCTTCGTGAAGGGATCTAAGAAGGTCTTCGGATTTTGCGTGTGGATTTCGCCGCTGACTGAGAATTTTTGGTCTTATTTATGTATATTGATGAATACTGGTGGAGTCAGTTGTTTTCGAAATCGAGGGATGCCTAAGCTAGGTCATTTTCAATTCTTTATTATAAATAGGCGCCATCTTTAACGAATTGGAGGAAACCAGATGGACGGAGACAAGTCTGGTACCAATTTCCCAACATAGGAGAAAGGGAGTCGTGGTTGGCCTGAGGCTGGTTCGTTTCCGCGCCAAAATTGAACCAGGAGGCTTGTTTAACATTTCCAATTTTTTATCACACTGACCACGTTTTATTTTTTGTTTTAGCCTAAAGTTCTTGATTATTTTTACACCTAAATATTTTATATTTTGTAATTGACTTTGAAAGACTCACCAGAATAACTGAGCGGCATAGAATTGCATTGACTTTTAATGGGAAGATTATACACACGGTTCGTTGTAGGAGTATATATAAGTGGACAAAGTTCATGCTCAATTCGGTGGCAACGAACATTCCTCCTGAGATCTGCAAAAGTGCAAGAATCCTACAGGGTTTGAGAACAGTCACTATTCATTTAAAAACGGCTTTGCTCTCTAAGCATTAAAAATAATTTGAAACAAGGAAAAGGGTAAGGTAAAAACGGTGAGCTACACCGCTACGACGAAATATGTTTAAAATCCCTAATGACCGAATACTCTGCGTAATGCAGCAACGTGGGACCCTTAACATTTTTCTGTGTAGATCTCAAACTTAGGCAATCATTCAATTGTGTGTATAATAGGTTAAGGTGAAATAGTCCGTAAAGGAATAGACGTTAAACGTGGATTAATATTTACGTTATAAAGAATAAAACACTTGGGTAGTTTGGGACTTTGACGTCCGCATTCGCTAGAAGTACGGATCCTGTCATATCTTCCATTTATTTGTTTGCTCAATCGCCATCAGTGGTGCTGATTTGCTGCGAATATGGTGATGTCATCTGAGTCTATTCCGAAGCTCTGAAATCGTGCCCATCTATGAACGCAAATCGCTGACGTCAGCCACAAGGGAGTCCGCCCATGTTTTTTTATAATTGTGATCTAAGAGGATGCATCGTTCTCTTATTATCCATTCCACCGTTCTTTTCTCCCATCTGTCATCTGTTGTTTTTATTAGGTTCATCTGTCCTTCGCTGCCGAAGTCCATTCTGATGGAATAGGTGTCGAAGATCTGAGCTGTTCATTCTGGCTAGCGACTGTGAGTCTCGTTTTGGTTTTAGCAGACACCGTTCAAGCGCTCTGTTGGCGTTGCACGGAATCGTTGAAGTAAAATATCAGTTCAGAAGATAGAACACGAAGTGCTGACGATTACTGTAGTTCTTTGAACAACATGCCATTTCTGCCGCTTGGAAAGGAAGACGTATGAGACAAATCGGCATAGTTCGGGTGAGAAAATAAGGACAGTTCGCATTACATGATGCAAATACAACTATGTGGAAGGATCACCAAGACCGACTTTCTCTTAATCTCGGCATTGATTGATAATTTCGCCTTCATCAGAGCCTGGAAAGATCAAATTGAGATGCGGTCTGCTCAGCCGAACACTTTTATAACCCTGGCAGATAAAACTTAACAAACAAATTTGTATTCGAGTAAGTATCTAAGTTAGTTGGTGGATAGCAGCCCCACAGTGGGCGAGGACTGTGCCTGTGTCATATCATTGGATTAGCCAGAGACATGGCGCCAGGTCACGCGTGATGACAAGACACTCCTCCTTGCGATTCATTTTTGAATTTTTGGAATTGATCCGAAAACGCTTCAAGAGTTTTAGCGCTGGTGTTTTTGATTCATGCATGAGGATAGTGACTCCTACTTCTAAATCTTCTCCGTTATGTTCCTGCATCCTACGCGCTCCTAGTGAAGTGTTTGGTTTTAATTTAGATTTACCGACTAGGTGTTCTTTCACGCGGACGCAGAGCAGTCTACCCGTTTCGCGAACGTATTCGTCTCCACACGGTTTACAAGAAATCAGATAGACTGTTCCCGAACTCATGCAATCAGCGTCTCTACCATTAGGGCAAATTATGCAGCTTTTCGTTAAACATAGACGGTCATATAGGCGGTTGCGAACTAGTTGGTGCCTTAGAATTTCCGATAGCATTTCTATCACTCTTATGGAATTCTCTAGACCGGCCCTTATTAAGCAAAGTTTTATGGCTGCGCCTGTTTCGTTTGAAATAAAGGGCAAGAGGAACGTAGCCTTGTTTTCGTTAGAATTATCGCTTTGAGGCGTGGTTTTTCCTTTGTGCCTATGCAAAAAAGGTACAGTTTCGTAACCATTTGAAATGGCTATTTGTCGTACCAGTTTCGATGATTCTTCCCTTTGCTCTCTACCTGTGCACACGTTGGTGGCGGTTCGAAACATATTTCTTGCAAGCACCCTTTTAGTGTGTGAGGGGTGAGAGGAGAGGCACTATATTCTTACTGCTTGACTTTCGAAACCATTTTGTGATGTAGCCGTTTTCGGATATGTTGATTTGAATGTTTAGGAATGGAGGCCAGTTTTCTTTCGGTTTCACACGGGTGAATTTTATGCACTCTGACTATTCGTTCAATAACTCAAGGCATTTGCCCATCTCCTCTTGTGTGGAGCAGATGACAAAACAATCATCTATATACCTCTACCTCTTCCACATTAGACACAAAGGCAATGGCAAGGGTTGGTGACAGTCGCTGTCCCATTGCCAACCCTACAATTTGAGCGTAATATTTCCCAAACCATCTGAAGATCCAGCAGTTTAAACAGGCCTTTAAGAGGACACCAAGCTGCTGAATCGAAAAACGATACATGTTAATTGCTCCTTCGTGTTGCTCAAGAAGCTCGCGGATGGCTTGCATTTCGGAGTCGTTCGACACGTTAGTGTGAAGTGCGGAAACGTCGAACAATTCCATACGCGCTTTTGGGACGCGCGCTACGCAGACGGTCTAAGAACATATGGGTGGGTGTTCGTGAGATGGGCTCGTATGTTCTTAAGCAACTGGTTGAAGATTAGATTTGTAAACCAAGGAATTCCAAAAAAAGCAGAAAAAAAACAAAATTCCAACTACTGAGTTTTTGACATTCTGAGAAATCTAGTTGCTAACAGCTCTTGTCCATCAGTTGTCGTTAGGGCATGTACATCACGTGTCCAACCTACCTGATTTTCGACATTTCGGATAGTAGAGCCCCGTCTGTGTTATTTGACCGTTAACGAGGTTTGACTTCGCATTTCTCTCTCAGTTGCATTATAAGGGATTATTCTAGCATCGTCCTCTTGACTGCACGTTATACAACACTAAGTGATCCTTTATTCTCCTAACGTCATGACCAGGTTTCCTAACTGTGCTCTAATGCTGAAAGAATCGTGGAGTCTAGAAGGAAATACAAACATTGGAAGTATTCTTTCTGTGATTTAGATGAGTCTCTAAATTCAATAGCCTTCATAGATCTATTGGATTCGCACATTTTTTGATTATATTGAACTATAACGAATGCTTATTGACTAACCCGCCATATAACGACACAGTCATCCCACTTCATTCCAATCATTGCTAGCAGCGTGCTGAGCATAGTGCCCATTGATAATCCCATACCAAGGAAAGCCGTGGTACCAAGCACTAAGTAAGCTGAACGAGCGCCGAAGCCACATAGTCTCCAAATACTCTGAAGTAAAATTATCCAGCAAATAAGTTTAGAAGAACGTTAACCACGGAGAAAAAAACTTTTTAAGATTTTCAGCAATGCCACATCTACAATGGATTTTTTTTCAGCAGCAGTTAACAACATTTGAGCGAACCGTGGGAAAAACTGAGAAATTTTCAAAGAAAAATAGCAGGAATTGGCTTGAGAATTCACCAGTATAAAAGCACCGTGCATGATAGTGGAAAGTGAAGCCATCGTCAGCATGAACATCCGGAAGTAAAACATCCCTGTAGGAGAAAAATATGAAGGCCTTAGCGGGGAGATCTCCTCATCGGGATTGAAGTATTCCAACGCTGTCGATTCTGCAAAGGCAAATCACATTGCATCCAATTCAATGCCATGTACAAGAGGCTTTTCAAAGTTTCGATAATTACAATTAACCCTTGTCAGCTGCACATGTTCAGGCGTTAAATACTTGCGGTAAAATGTTCGCATGATACTTAAACTATTCCAGGAAATTAATATTTAAAAATAAGGGCGCGTGTGGCTCAGTGGTTGGAGGCGACGCGCACGTGGAGTTGATCCTTGTGCCCATGGCCCACCAAGCCTCGCATTCCTCCGGGGTCGGCAAATTGGTACCAGACTTGTCTGGGAGGATAGTAGCACTGACTCGATACATCGGCTGGCCAGCACGAGTCATTGTAAAGGAAAGATATGCATTCAGTCAACTCCAGCGATACTTAATGAAGTCGAATGCATGGCGCAACCCTCAAGAATTGATCAACGCCGAGAGCTTTATCCTTTTTTAATGTATAAAAATAGTGGGGCCATGTTTGGGTAGAGAAAGAGGCATCCTCATGGAATATCATAGACCACGGCCAAATATGTATGCTGTTTAGAGCTACCAAGCATTCAATGTCAAGCACCAAGTCAAGCGACGCATAGATGAGTACTGATCATCTGTGCGACCAAGGTGGTCCACTGAAACAATCCAGTCGAATGGATCATATTTAAAATTGAATGTAACTTCTTAGAAGCATGCATGAAAGAAGAAATCAACCGGTGCCTCTTTTTCATCAACTGGAATAAGGTTACGTATTTGCTAAGATGGTAGGAGGTACGACCTTACAAACAAGTATTTGCATTGTTGATAGCTAATATTTACATTTCTTTTCTTCATTGTATAGCACTTTAACGCTGTCGAACACATTTGTTGGGGAAAACGGTGTGCCAGTGAACGCGCATCTAGCGTTTCGCGATAAAAGAGAGCAAAGTATTGATGTAGCTCACCCATTTCTGCAGTGACGTAGTGTTGATTTTCAGTAACGTAGAGCTTGATGGTAATGAATTATGAGAAGGGCGAGGCTGAGCAAATTCAAAAAAGGGAACACCGAACAAGTTTTTTTTGTCCCAAAGTGATAAATCGTTAACAGAATTCTTTGCAAGGTTCTGCTGTGCATGAAATTGATTTGTTACAAGTGAACGCACGACTTGCAATGCTCTATATGGCTGTTGCTTATTAAAATTGTTACTATTAAAGTCGCAAACACCTTACTTGTGCAGCAAAGAACGGGTTAATGGGAACCTCGCTTAGCACAAGTTTGTTAATGGAAAGATCGGTTCCCTTAAATGGTGTGCCGCGTCTGAAATATCATTAGGTGGAGAGCAGTGAAATTTCAGCTGTGCGGTGGAAGACGTTACGGAAATTCTTTTTACTTCTGTTTAGCAAACAAATGATGTTATTTTATTTCTTTATTTACGTACAAGCTAACGTTTCGGCCGACTTCGCCTCCCTCAGAGCCTGGAAAGGTCAAGTTGGCTGCTATCTACACGGCCAAACATCTCCATTACCAAGCAGAGAAAATGCTGAACCAAAATTTCAATCACATTGCGCACAGAGTCTTTCCACACTCACCGCTTTTTAGGAGTCTTCCACTAAACATGTCGCGTGGAGACCAACCGCACAGAGTTCACATTGAATCGTAGTGTGCCCATCTCATCAGAATGACAGGCTTGTATAGTGCCCAATGTCACGCGTGATAATGAGGCATTCTTCACTGCGGTTCAGTTTCGGATTCCTGGAATTAATCCAGAATGCCTCGAGAGTTTTGCGCTCTTGCGTTCTCGATTCCTGCACGTGGATCGTATCCCCTACTTTAAAATCTTTTCCGTTATGTCTCTGGGTCCTATGCGTGCGTAGTGGAGTATTTGGTTTACGTTTACCGACTAGGTGTTCTTTTATACGGATGCAGAGTGGTCTACCCGTTTCGCCAACGTATTCGTCCTCCCACGCTTTACAAGAGATTGGATAGACTATACCCGAACTCATGCAGTCACCATCTCTACCATTGGGGCAAATTATGCAATTTTGCGTTGCACATAGACGGTCGTATAGGCGGTTTCGAACAAGCTGGCGTCTTAGATTACTCGGTGGCATTTCATGTATCGTTACCGAGTTCTCTAGGCAGGCCCTTCTTAAACAGCGCTTTATAGCTGCACTTACTTCATTTGAAATGAAAGATGGGATAAAAGTTGGTTGAAAGTCGGACGTGGGACATTAGAGAAATTGTTGAAAAAAGTACTAATAACTTTGCAAGAATTTATAGGGATCAACCAATTGGAAGTGAAAGGAATTGATGTGGTTTCACTCTTAGAACTTCTGATGGTACATCGCCTTATGGTGATGGAAATATGCCTAAACCCATTACTCACGTTTAAATTATTATTTGCTCCCATAGACGAAAGGAATTGATGTGGTTTCACTCTTAGAACTTCTGATGGTACATCGCCTTATGGTGATGGAAATATGCCTAAACCCATTACTCACGTTTAAATTATTATTTGCTCCCATAGACTCGAATTTTTTCGTTGTCTTCGAACTATCGCACGCGCCCTTTAGGAGACATAGGACGCTATAATATCTTCAGAACTTGAGATTTGAAAGAGCTTTAGGAGACATTGTTCAAACATAACTCTTTAGGCTTTACACAGAAAAAACGAACTTAAATAACGGAGAATTCAATGGTCTCACGTTATAAGCCTTCGATGCTCAATACTCGAAGTGTTGCCTCCAAAGATTTGCCTGATCTCTGTTAGATAAATATTCCTTATTCTTAACTAAACAACAGCTGTTTTTCTGGAGAGAGTGGAAAGACCATGAGTTTCCGAAACGCTGTCGGCTGTTACTGCTGTCACCGCATGAAATGCCCAGATTTTATGAACTCAGCAAAATCGTCACGGACACATTTTCGCTCTTATTTCACAAACGATCACTTATAGACCAAAATGAGATGTATGAGGAAAAACAGACCTTGGAAGACAACCAGGTGCATTTTCACTAACTGTGCTGAAATAAAGTTTCTAAGCACACTTCGAGGCCTAGTTTTCAGCACAAGAAATCACTCAAACAACTATACTCGAAAGTGACAAAACGATCACAGATCAGGAGCTATGTCGTAAAATGGATGGAATGCTCGACACTTGACACTTCACACTTGAACGGCCCGTCCTCACTTGTTGTGCGGGCCCCCATCTCATCAGAATGACAGGCTTGTATAGTGCCCAATGTCACGCGTGATAATGAGGCATTCTTCACTGCGGTTCAGTTTCGGATTCCTGGAATTAATCCAGAATGCCTCGAGAGTTTTGCGCTCTTGCGTTCTCGATTCCTGCACGTGGATCGTATCCCCTACTTTAAAATCTTTTCCGTTATGTCTCTGGGTCCTATGCGTGCGTAGTGGAGTATTTGGTTTACGTTTACCGACTAGGTGTTCTTTTATACGGATGCAGAGTGGTCTACCCGTTTCGCCAACGTATTCGTCCTCCCACGCTTTACAAGAGATTGGATAGACTATACCCGAACTCATGCAGTCACCATCTCTACCATTGGGGCAAATTATGCAATTTTGCGTTGCACATAGACGGTCGTATAGGCGGTTTCGAACAAGCTGGCGTCTTAGATTACTCGGTGGCATTTCATGTATCGTTACCGAGTTCTCTAGGCAGGCCCTTCTTAAACAGCGCTTTATAGCTGCACTTACTTCATTTGAAATGAAAGATGGGATAAAAGTTGGTTGAAAGTCGGACGTGGGACATTAGAGAAATTGTTGAAAAAAGTACTAATAACTTTGCAAGAATTTATAGGGATCAACCAATTGGAAGTGAAAGGAATTGATGTGGTTTCACTCTTAGAACTTCTGATGGTACATCGCCTTATGGTGATGGAAATATGCCTAAACCCATTACTCACGTTTAAATTATTATTTGCTCCCATAGACTCGAATTTTTTCGTTGTCTTCGAACTATCGCACGCGCCCTTTAGGAGACATAGGACGCTATAATATCTTCAGAACTTGAGATTTGAAAGAGCTTTAGGAGACAGCAAGAATTTATAGGGATCAACCAATCGGAAGTGAAAGGAATTGATGTGGGTGCAGCTCTTAGAACTTCTGATGGTACATCGCCTTATGGTGATGGAAATATGCCTAAACCCATTACTCACGTTTAAATTATTATTTGCTCCCATAGACTCGAATTTTTTCGTTGTCTTCGAACTATCGCACGCGCCCTTTAGGAGACATAGGACGCTATAATATCTTCAGAACTTGAGATTTGAAAGAGCTTTAGGAGACATTGTTCAAACATAACTCTTTAGGCTTTACACAGAAAAAACGAACTTAAATAACGGAGAATTCAATGGTCTCACGTTATAAGCCTTCGATGCTCAATACTCGAAGTGTTGCCTCCAAAGATTTGCCTGATCTCTGTTAGATAAATATTCCTTATTCTTAACTAAACAACAGCTGTTTTTCTGGAGAGAGTGGAAAGACCATGAGTTTCCGAAACGCTGTCGGCTGTTACTGCTGTCACCGCATGAAATGCCCAGATTTTATGAACTCAGCAAAATCGTCACGGACACATTTTCGCTCTTATTTCACAAACGATCACTTATAGACCAAAATGAGATGTATGAGGAAAAACAGACCTTGGAAGACAACCAGGTGCATTTTCACTAACTGTGCTGAAATAAAGTTTCTAAGCACACTTCGAGGCCTAGTTTTCAGCACAAGAAATCACTCAAACAACTATACTCGAAAGTGACAAAACGATCACAGATCAGGAGCTATGTCGTAAAATGGATGGAATGCTCGACACTTGACACTTCACACTTGAACGGCCCGTCCTCACTTGTTGTGCGGGCCCCAGCAAAATCACTATTTCGCGGAGATTTGCTCGTTAAGCCATTGTGGTTCTCTGGAATTCCGAGGACAGCTTGGCTAAAGTCTGCCCCATGTCGTCACCACCATGGGCAGTCGCAGCCCCTGTGGATCAGAGGGAGATTTGCCCTATGCGACTTGGATGCCAGGACGGTGGCGGATCATGGTATTGGTTTACTCTTAGATAGGCTTCTTGATTGAAACGCCGGACTTCTTCTCTGCTCGGTGAACCCTGCCCCTATACATCGCAGTCCGTCACCCAGGCACACCTTCCAGCCACGATGAGGCGGGAAGCCGTTGGGAGGGGTGAAATGAAAAAATAAACTATTAGACCAGATTTTTCAGGCGGACCATCATTTAACCTTGGCATTAGTAGACAATTCCTTTCTTGGTTAATAAGCTAGCACGATATGGTTAAAGATTTATTCGGTAAACGTTTCGACGTCTTCGTATTCCACAAAGCTGGTGATGGTTTACGTTTCTTTAGTCAGATAACCATCTAGTTTAATTTACTTTCCTTCGCACCGTTAATTTTTTGTGAACTTAGTGTTCGAGCTGTTTATGCGCAGTTTAATATTTTTTTTTCTTGCTTCGTCGAGCTCAGTGTGCATCGTCTCTTCTTCGCTGGTGCTTGTTGGGAGGATTACGACGCTGTCAGCAAAACGAAAATTTGTCAAGAATTTTCCATCTATGCGTAGGTCTTTCTCGTCCCATCGAGTCACTTCGTTACTCATTTGAATGAGGTCGTAAACATCTGGTTGGTGATCCGTTTTTCTTACCATTACGGTGAAGGGTCTATCCTTGTGTTCTAGCTGTATTCTTGTGCTGCACAAACAATAACAGTCGGCTGGATTCTTACGACGCGTCCACTCTTTGACCGACAAGTGTTGAGCTGATTGCATCCGTTTTGACGCTCGTAAACTATTTTTCGCAGTCGGGAAAATTCTGGAGAGGAATCAAGTAACAATTTAAACAAAATTCAGTGACTTCCACGACCGACTTTCAATTAACCTCGGCATTGATCAAGTAATTCTTTGTATTCTTGTTTAAAGTCGCTAAAGTTTAGCGTTTTCTTTGTTTTGTTATGGAGACGTTTGACCGAGTAGATTGCTGTCAACTTGACCTTTCCATGCTCTGAAGAAGGCGAAGTTCGCCGAAACGTCAGCTTATTTGTGAATAAAGAATAATAATAACACCTCGCGTTTGCTCAACAAGAATACAAAAAAATTCAGTGATATTGAACTTAATTTAGATGTGACCCACTTAGTAGAACCCCTGTCGAAATTCTGCTTTATCAAATGGTTGTGCATCATTCAAAGTTTTTGACATGCCTAACAGCACAGTCTTTGTGAACTGCTTGTAGAGTATACCTAATAAGCATATCCGAGAGTAGTTTCGAAGATTTTTTCGGTCAGTACAACGACCGTGTGCAATTTTTCCCACTGGTCTTTGATTTTCACATTGTGACAACGATGGTTCATATGGATTATGAGAGCTTAATACACTTTACTTCCATCTAGCCTGAGATCCAAGCTTTGCAAATATCTCAACATCACTGTAGTTGAATTACACATAGCACCACTTCTTCAGAAAAATAGTGGACAGTACACAAAGTTACACATTGCAAATACAGCTTAAATCTTGCAGCTCGAACGAAGTTGGCTCACTGTAACATAGAGCTTCGTGGCGAGTTGTAGCGTTGAAGCTTGTGTTGAATATTAGCCACGCGGGTCTTTGAGCAGTTGTGAAGTGTCGCACCAGCCTCAAACTTGGGTAATTAAACCTGACCCTTCCTTATCCGTCTAAAAATAACCAGCATTTTCATTTTGAGTACAATTTATCAAGTTTCACGCTAGAAATGAATAGCAAAGTGAAAGACGGTGGGTTTCTTTCTTGATTCCATAAACAAGCTAAAGTGGGGAAACCTATCACCAACCCACAAACACTAGAATACCTAAACACAGGAAATACAAATGCAGTCATCTGGAATCCGATTTTGGAATTTCATTTGCAGGTTTGGATACTGCTACAGACGACTGCTCCCTTAGACGCTTTTCTGCTTTAATTCGACGTCTATGGTCAGCGTCTTGTAAAGCACGCATCCACCTGTATTCTTCTCGTATTTCACTGGGATTTCTTCCTTCCAATCCTTCCTGTTTTCTTTTCCATGCTTCGTCCACATCTCCTTTCAGAATTCGACCAAGTTCATGAATCTCAAAAGTGTCCGGAAATCTATCCCTAAATTCTGGTTGCCTCATAAAGGACTTGGCTATTTCGTCTTCATCCACAAGCTTGGAAAGCCTACGACCTCTTGAGTGTAAATAGAGTCTCAAACTTGGCACAGGTCCAGCTTGTTTACCGAAACCATTCCTCGGCTACCGTTTCGAAATCCTCCCGAGTCCGCACGTAGAAGTTGGAAGATCTTTGTGGACAATGAATGCGAGGAAACGAATCGAATCTGAGAAATCCTGGGATCCGCACAGTAGAGCAAAGGGAAGTTCTCTATACTTACACGTCCTCGGGCCATACCACTTTTGACGCTTCCTGTCGCAACTAGAACCTCATAGAGAATTCTGTTTCTCATAAGAAGTTTCGCACAAAAAGCTTTTTTATGCACAAAAGATAGTGTGTTTGAAGATGCTTAACGAATGCTAAAGACTCATAGTTTCATACAGAGGGGACATGTGGAGTTGGGTCAAATAAAGTGATAGAATCTCGGATGTCTGAGGCGGTGAGATAGGTAGCCGGTGGGTATGCAAAAACTGCACTCAACTTTAATGAAAGAATCTTTTCTCACTTAGTGACAATTGTCTTCATGCCTAATCCATCCAAATTGGTTTGCTTGGTATTGAGTTCCTGTAAGAAACGTTTTGAAACTTGATGTTGTTTGGGAAAAAAACCAAGGGTTTTTCCGTTTTAGGTCTTGTTGGTGCAAAATTTAGCACGGAAATATATGACACCGATCCAAATGTCCAAGTAGGGATATCCATCCATTCTATAGGTTACAAGTGAAATTTTTTCGTGACGATCTTTGCTATCCCATATGTCTCTTCTTTGAGCACACTGCGTCGATATACGCGTAAGGAATTCATGCGAAATACAAAGCACACTAAGTGAGTTGATAGGGTGATAAGAGTCACGAAGGTTATCTCTATGCGCAAAAGATAGTTGCTTCGAGGCTTGTGGCATAGTTGAGTATTTACCACTGGAGAAAACATGTCGAAAATGTGCTTTGAATGTTTAAAAGTGTATCACAAAAAGTTTCTGTCTGCGCTTGCATTTGCTAATATAACTTTAAGAAAATCGCTTCTAAGAAGTCTAATATGATCTAACACAAACGGAACGGATAGCGCAGAGGTAGTCATGTCAATCATCACGAGCACAGTGTTAGTTCGATTTATTCCGCCCCTACCCAATAAAGCTTCTCATCCCATTGGAGTGGGGAAATTGCTACCGGACTTGTCTGGGAAGAAAATCGTTCTCTGCAATCCAATTGGGAACGATCCAACCCGGCTATTTCAGGACTCCAGGGAGAATTGCTCGACCAGCATTCTACGACACTCAAGATGAAATAAAAATTCTTAAGCAAAAACTGAAGCGCACGTAGAAGTTGGAAGATCTTTGTGGACAATGAATGCGAGGAAACGAATCGAATCTGAGAAATCCTGGGATCCGCACAGTAGACGTGAACATGGGTCATTTAAAAAAAAATTTAAAAAGTATGAGCACAATTTATGCATTGGCTTAGTAAGTCGTGCACATACAAAGTGTTTTGGGTAGAAAAAACTGATTGCTGGTGTGACGGTATTTAACTTCGTAAATCCTCATAAAACACAAATCATAACACAGATATCAAAGACACGCTCTAAAACGCACAACTGCGACGATTCCATGGAGACTGAAGTCCATTAAAATACACTTGACAAGTTTTTCAGTTTTCACTCTCTGACATGACCATCTCTGACACAACAGATACACTTTCGCGACCATATAGCTGATTCCTTGTATGATCCAAAGTGAGCATTCAATCAGTACAACGTGAAGATCGTTTTGCACCTGCATTAAAAGCAGCTAGACAGAAATTTTGAACTCCATCAAAACCTTCACTAGATATCAGATAAAAGAGTCTGAACGATGGCGAATTTGCCAGATGTCTTTCTCACCATCTGAACTAAGAACTAATGGGTCCCTTTGCAAAAAAAAAATTTGAAGCTGATGTGATACGCTGAAAAAGAATTCTTGTGTCTGTCTGTGTGCAGCACGCTATAGCCCCACTTTCATTGCGAAGAAAACAACCAACAGAGCGAAAATTTCGTGCAGCTTCTTATGATTTGGTGAAGAATTTGAGCTCAGAGCCCTAATATTCGATCATTGAAACGAGAGAATAAATACATGAATGATCAGAATAATACATACCAATGTGACTCTTCCCGGCATTGAAGAAGTAGAGATTGACATCCACGTGCTCCTACCTTCTTTTAATCACCTAATGAAAATTTTTTCGAATAAATGAAAAGTACATTTTATAAACAATGGATAAATTGGCAAAGGATATAAGCGTTTGAAATTCAATTAAAATCATGTTTTTAAAGAGGTGCAGAGAATTCAAAGAAAACATCAGTCAAATAAACCTCGTTCACAAGCCACTCCACCCACAGGATATGATTTAGTCCTCCATTGATAACTTCTCATTTGAAAAACAACCACTTTGGTACTCCGTTTTCGATAACAGAAAAGTCGCTTAAGTTGCTCGTGGATACCTCTGTAAGGGTAGAATTCATTTATCTGTAGTCAAGGAAAAGAATGATAAGATGAGAAATGACCGTGATCTCAAGCAACGCTTTGCTTTCACCCTAAAAATTTCGTCTTCGCGCTGTCTTTGTTCTATCCTGGGAAGAACTGAGTAGAAACACGGGCAACAAAATCTTTACTGTGTTCGGTTAGACTAACTTGAAGATAACTTACTTGTTCATTAAGAAATAAGGAAGTGTAACAGCATTGTAATACAAGAGATCAGAAATTTCGAAGATTACAATCTTTGATGTTCTACTTGCACTTATGAATTCCCACATTATAAAAAACGCGGTTTCTATTCCAATGGACAAAGTCACCTGAAAACTATTTTGTACGTAGAATCCCTTTAATTAATAGCAGTGGGTGAAATTTAGAGTAACACTAATTACCTGCGTTGTCAGTCTTATCTCCTCGTTCAGGCTTCGAGAAGTTGTTCGTTTATATCTCAGGAAAATCAACAATGTCGGATAAACGATGGCATTTGAGAACACCACGGAATAATTTGAAACTTGGTTGGCGCTTAACAATAATGTGAGAGTGCAATCAGCAAATATCAAAGGCCACTTTGACATTCCAGCAATGCGTGCACATCTCGCCGTTTTTTTTGGCCACGTAGCACACGAATAGGACGCACCTACTTAGATAGTTGGACTTTTTCGGAAATGCTCCATGCTCGCGAGTTCTCTCACTTGTCTGGGTATGGAAGATTGATACTAAACTCGTCTGCGAAAAGTTCGCTTACCGCAATTCAAGTGAGAACGCTCTACTGCTTCTCTAATAGGTCTCCAGGAAAAAATGACTCGACCGGCACTCAAAAACCTTTATGAAGAAAACGGTAATCCTCATGCCGCCCGCGTGCAGTTATAAGAACCTCGAGTTTGATGGGTGCGAGATAGCAAGTCGAGTACGCGAAGAGCTGTGATCTACGCAGTATATGTGAAGACGGAGAGTGAAAAAATTGTGGTGTAATACACCGGAGACATGTATGAAATTGCCAACTTTTGTCACCTGTTTAGACGTTTAGGCAAAGACTGATTTCTCGGTCTGGTGGTTGAAAGATGGTTTCTCTGAAAAGGCTGAACCCAACCCAATGTATTTCAAATTTTTTTCTTTCGTGGGGTTCTCCATTTTCACTCGAAGTTTTCACAGCCAAATGATACCCCATTGGTCTCTTTAACATGGGCACTTAAATATTTTCTCTTCTGAGGGTTGGTTCCCATGGAGTTTAATTTTCTTCAAATTTATGCCCACTGCTGTATTTCGATGCGGCTCACTAAGCTATTCGATCATCGATGCTCTTTCTCCCTTCTTGTCTAGAAGAATGGCAACGTCATCACTCAAAAAAGTTACGGTTATGCGACTTTATTACCCAGTTATGCGAAGGCATTATGTTCAATTGTTATAGCGCTGTCGCTACAGCAGTCAGTGGTTCCGACTTCATTCAAAGGGCGTTTTAACTTTTTTCTTCAGCAGATCTCTTCTCGGAATTCTGTTTGTTTACCACGATTAGCGTTCCTAAATCAAGTAATTTGTGTGGGATGGCGCTAACCGTAAATGGTGTATAGATTGTGTATGGGGAGTAATTAACAAGCAAGTCAGGAGTTAGTTTTCGAGATCACTTCGATCAAACTCCTAGTTCCGAAATAGTGAGAGTTGAGCATTCTGTCGGCGTGGTCTTCTTTTTTTCTTCTTTTTGAAAAGGTGTAGAAGGATGAGGCTGAGAGCAATATATCCTTCATAGTAAACTCAATTTTTCGCTTAGTAAATTGCCGTTGACTTGATTTAGTGCAAAGTAGGCGATTCTCTTCATGCTCTGGAAAACCAATCAGATTTCAGAGCAAAAAGTTCGTAGGAATCTTGCTGTAGCAGAAATTTTTGGAGTATATTGTCGTGGGAAATAGTAGTGATTACAATTCCTAGTTTATTGATTTAATATTTCAAAAAATGGAAAAAATGAAAAAATGACGAGAAACCAATAAAAGGATAAAAAGGATAAAGCTCACGGAATTGATCGTTCCTTTAGGGATGTGTTACGCGCTCGACTTCTTTACGCATTATTGGAGGTGATTGAATGCATATGTGGACTATACAAAGATACCGAGCCCGATACATCGAGCCACTGTTGCTACACCCCCACACAAGTCGAGTTCTAATTTGGCTAACCCGAAGGGATGGAAGGCACGGTGGGTCAGGGAAGCAGGAATCGATTCCTTGCGTATTACGGGGCGCCGCATACCACCGCTCCACATGGGCCCATATAAAAAGGTCCCGACACGATCTTTTCGAGTTTCACAGCCTTTTCTAAATCAGATATTGCCTGCGCTGATCCTAGACGGTCAATTACCGGTGGTCTTGCTGTTATTCCTGCAAAGCATAGTTCAATCTACGGATCTCCCTCATATGAAGGATCTCGAGCCGGTTGGTAGCGAGGCCACGTGGCGCATCCCCAGGTTTCGGATTGGAGGTTAATCGCGGATCAAAAGCGATCTTTGCTTCCCTGAGACGTAGGTGTATCCAAGGAATGTACTCCTTGTTTCTGCTGCCCTGATTTGGCACATACTTTCTGTATTTGCTAGGCATATTCATGCATGCGTGCGTGGGTGCGTTCTCGTTTATGCGAATTATATTCTACGAGTCAGTACGGCTAAAAGCCTGCAATCAAGTGACAGGGAAGTATATGGGAGGCGGTTAGGAGTCGCCTCCAACAAATAAGCTCTATGTTCACTCTGGGAGAGCCTGGCAAGCTACCCGTGAGTATACCCAGCCCCCACGTTCAGAGCCCAGCAAGCTATACGTGGGCTTCAAAATGCCTAACACAGTAAAACAAAACGGGCCTTATTCCCCTGACCCCCAAAGAGCCCCAATTTTGCAGCGTTGGGTAGGACGAGTACGAGGAGGCTGCTAAAATTTTAGGGTCAATGGAAGCTTCTTGGATCATGAAGTACTATGGTGACGATGTGTACCTACAATCCACGTACACTTGCATCCAAGTCCTCGATAGAAGACTTGCTCATGCAAGCAAGAATGATAAGGTATGACGTCATCGGCCTGGCCGAGACGAGACGACGCCACCCATTCAACGCTGTCTATGACACTGGAGAAGAACTGTTCCTCGGAACATACGACAGTAGAGGCGTAGGCGGTGTCGGCGTTCTCGTCAACACGAGTTTGTCAATGAACATCGATTCATTCGAACCGCTTACAACCCGAATCGGACGTTTACGATTAAAAAATGTGGATCAATACTGGCTTTGACAATCTTCGTCGTTTACGCGCCAACATCAAACTATGACGAAGAAGAAGTCGAAGCGTTCTAAATGGACTTGGAGACGTTCTACAGCGAAGACCATACATCCTTCAAGGTCATCATTGGAGATTTCAATGCCAAGATCGGACCAAGAAGAACATCTGAGGAACGTCACATTGGGACTGATGAATTAGAATGGAACGAATAGGGTGAGCAGCTCTTTGAGTTCATCATGGCGACTAAGACCATCCATGGTAACTCGCAATTCCAGAAGCCCCACCCTCAACGCTGAACGTGGGAGTTTCCCAATAGGGAGTCCAATAATAAAATAGCTGGTGTTCCAAAATTCTACACGAGATCAGACCACCGTCTCCTCCGTGCAAAATTCTATTTTTCGAAGAAAGGAGAAAAAGCTGCTAAATTCAAAAACCGAAATCCCAGAACCACCGTAGACTCGGACTTATTCAATTCACTAGTCAGCTGCCGGGAAGACGCCGTTGTCGATATCATCGACGATGAAATGCGACCGGCTCATTCAACATCTTCACGTTAGCGCTATGAAAGCTGAGAGTGCAAAAGTCAGTCACCAAGAGACATCTGTCTCCAGAAACACTCGGGCTGATACGTAAGCGTCTAATCGCACGAGCTACAGGCAACCGCGAAGTAACGCGCGAACTTGCAAAACAATGCAGACAGGAGATGAAAGAAAATCTTAAGAGAAGAACAGCAGCAATGGTCGATGCTGCAGAGGCTGGGAAAAGCATTCGCAAAGCTCGCCGAAGCTTCGCCAATTACAAGACCAAGATGACTGCACTCCGACGCCCAGACGAAACAATAACAGCGTACAGAAAGGCAATGGAGAAAGTCATTCACGGATACTGCTCAGATCTCTTCGATGGCCACGTCCACCTTCCGCCATGCGAAATAAAGGAGGATGGATATGTTGTCCCAACGGTTCTTTCTCCCGAAATCCGACATGCCATTTCGTCGGGGAAATTCAAACAGCACCAGGTCTGAAAAGGATAAGATCAGAACACCTGAAGAACTTTCATCCAGTCCTCTTAAACACACTGGCTTGGCTCTTCACACACTACCTGTCTGAATGCAAGATCTCTACTTAGTGGAAGACCAGCAACAACGTGTTTTTGTTCAAGAAGGGGACGTACCACATATCGGCAACTACTGCCCAATCTGCTTGCTGTCTGCTGTCTACAAACTTTTCACTCGAGTCATCTTAAACATGATTGACAGAACACTGGACGAAGGACATCCATGTGAGCAAGCAGTTTTTTCGAAAAGAATTTAGTACGATGAACCACATTTACACGATAACAAGGCTCATTGAAGTATCGTGAGAGTACAAAAGACCGCCGCGCTTCATCGGTTACCTCATAACCTTTGTTGTTTAGTAGAAAGAGTCGCCCATCAATTGGATTACTAACCTTCTATACAACCAGCTGCGCCTTTATTTTTTCGACTAGATAGATAGTGACAATACAGCGCTTCATAACACCTGGTGCTGTGAGGTGGAATTCTCTGAACTTCATGCTATTTGGTAAACCAAATTGGGAAATGAAAGCAATCTCAGTTTGACACACACTACCAATCACGACGATACGAAAGCGTGGGTCGTGAGATGTGAGATATTGCTGCATTATTTCTACATCAGCGAATAATCAAGCGCCTGCGCTCGAACTTGCGCCTTCCCATATACAACTCTGTACTGCCGAGTCCAAAAAAATTCTGTTGAAAGAGTTTGGAAACAAAAAACAAAACCAGTAACGCATTTACCGGTTATATTGGAGAAGTTTCGAAAAAATTTATTAATTAGCCACAACTTGTCAAAAAACAATTTTATTAATAAAAAAAAGGGAAAATCACCTTACAAGTACTTGAGTGTATTTCAACTTCATCAAGCTAGTGTGCACCCCATGTTCTGGAACATAGGCGATGCCGGCGTAAGGGGTTAAGCACAATGCAACCACGAGGATATAAAAAGAGGCTACAAAGAAGCAGCAGACCTGAAAATGGAATGTAAATCTGCAAGCTGCGATATGAATATCCCATATCTTCCGATTTTAAGTTTTTAGTTATGAGTTACTGGAATTCCCATCCCTGTCTTATAGACCCCATATTGATGAAAATTACGGTGAACGGTGGCGAAGGTTTGTCGCAACGCAAAACCTTTTTCAATTTTAACATAATTAGAGATAGAGAATAATAAAAAGGATTATTCCGCGATTCCAATTCACTTATCGCATGGGATCATCTTCGGATTCTTAGAGCTTACCTGGCTTCAAGAGTTTTGCGAGCTGATGTTTCAGATCCTCCCAACGGTTTGGCACGTTATCGTAGCACGGGAGTGCTTCTGGCTGACAGGCGGCCATGTAAAACGGTTGAGTTTATGTCGTCGGTAGGGTCTCCCAAACTGAGAAGGAGTCTGGCGTTTTCATCAGAAAGCGCAGCTAAGAGTAAACTAACATCAGGGCCCACAACCGTCCTTGTATCAAACTAGTCTCATGGTGGCAAATCTCCCTTTGATCCACAAGGGCGGCTACCTGTGGTGGCGACGGCCAGGAGAAGCTCTTGGCCTGGCTGACCTCAGGACACCAAGAAACCACAATGGCTAAAAAAGCGAAACCTCCAAAAAAAATAAAGTTATGCTGAGGCCTGCACAATTGATGAAGACGGGCTACCCAAGTGTTCAAGTATCTAAGTAAGATTTCGACTGGAGTTTCAGTTTAGGCGGATTCAATGCCGATTGATGCTCCCCAGATCATTGTCGTTGATGGACGATATCTGATGACACCATAAGGCCAAAAAACAGGCTGAGAGAAGGATAAAGCAAGTGCCTAAGTTGTGCAGCTGGCTACACATGATTCCTCAGAGAGGATAATTGCGAGTTCAAATCTGGTCTGGTGGCTGGGTTTTGTAATTACCTGCGTATCATTCTGTTTCACCTCAGTAATTTGGAAAATTCTTGAAAGTCGTAGAAACCTGACAAGTCAATTCTGCAAGAATTGATTGAAAATTTGTAAAAAATCGCCCTTTTAAAGCATGATCAGCTTTCCTTCTGTAAAACCAAAATGGATGATTTGCCTACCCTGTTGTGATATGTGATGACAGGTGGATCCTCTATGACAAGCGGCGGTGATTAGATCAACGGTTGGGTTGCGACGAATCATTGGAGCACAGCACATCCCAGAGTCACGTCCAGTGCGAAAGGTTGTTTGCTGGTCTACAGCTCTTTTGATTCATTACAGACTCGAGTAGCACAATTACGACGAAGATGCTGAGTTCGTGTAGCAAATAGACGAACTGCTTCAAAAACTAGCAGCTGTGCTACTCATATCGGTGTTCAGAAAAGAACCAATTCTTCGCGATGACATGCAGCCACACATCGCACCATCGACATTGCAGACATGGGACGAGCTGGATTGTGATCATTTGCTACTCGCGAAGCTTCTCGCCTGTAAACTGTCAATTTCTCAAACAATTCCTGTAGGAGAAACGCTTCAGAAACCAATCCCGCACCAAGCTGCCTACAATAACTTGATTGTTTCCAGTAGTCCAAAATTTTGTACAGATGACATAAGGCGTAAGTAAACCTATAAACACTGCATACTGCGCACCTCTGACATTATACTTACTTACTTACTTGGATACTTGGAGGGACCGTCTTCACGAGTTGCGCTCCTAGCACAAACGCTATTCGTTGTTTTTCTCGCAATCTTAGTCCATGGTTGTGGTCTCATTCGAGCATGGTAGCGCTTGCGAGTCTCATACAGTGATCTGTAAAACAATTGCAGCTGCGGGTACAGCTGATTAACTTTGTTTACGAACACGTCCGCCCAACGTGTAGGTGGTCGCCCAAGGAGACATTTGCATTCTCTTGGAGTCCACTCTACTGTTCTTTTCGCCCATCCGTTGTCTGTTCTTCTCATTATGTGACCGGCCCATTCATGTTTCCATATCGATGTGTACTCTCCAGGATTTCGAAGACGTGACAGATTTCGAAGGTCAGAGCTTCGCATTCCGGCTAGACATTGAGAGAGCCGGTTATGTCTTAGAGGACATCGCTCAAGCTCTCTGTGAGTTGTGCGAAGAATTTTTGGCGTTGCTGAAGTATCAACCCACATCTCTGTACCATAACACGGTTGGGAGGATGGTAAAATCGAAGAGATGAGCGCTGACTTTCAGGTTTTTCTGTTGGTTGGTGGCTTCTTTGAGAGGCCCGAATGTGGCCGAAGCTGCGCTCCTTCTTCTATCTAGCTCTTCCTTCATGCTGTTTTCCATGTTCATTGATAGCCCAAGGTATACTTACGAGGTTAGCCTTTGCAATGAGAGAACCATCCAATTCAATTTTTTCGCCTTCGCACCATGGGTATTTCATGATCTGGGTCTTCTTTCAATTTATGCGAAGTCCGATCTTTATCCCCGCTTCGCTGAGCTCGTTGATCATCATCTCTGCCTTCCTAGTACTTCTTGAGAAGATGACAATGTCGCCGGCAAAACGAAGGCTTGATAGGAATTTTCCATCAATACGTATGCCTTTTTCATCCCAATCGAGTGACTTTATTATCCACTGCAGTGCGGCACTGAACAGCTCTGGCGATATTGTGTCGCCATGTCGAACCCCTTTTTCTATGGGTATGGTAAGAGGTCGATGAAAATGCTGTATTTTCGTAGTACAGTTCCGATAAAAGCCGAGCAGAGTTCCTATAAAGGACGGGTCCACTGCTTAGTCGACGAGCGCTGATAGGATTGCATTCGTTTCGACACTGTCAAACGCTTTTTCATAGTCGACAAAGGTTAGGACTAGAGGCAAGTGGTATTCCCGACAGACTATGATGGCCCTGGACACGGTTTGGATGTAGTCCATACAGGAAAATCCTTTTCGAAATCCTGCTTGTTCGACTGGTTGTGCCTCATCCAATGCCCTTGATATGCGCGAGAGGATAATCTTCGTGAAAAGCTTGTAGAGTACACTTAACAAGCATATAGGACAATTGTTACGAAAATCTTTCGGTCTCCTTTTTTAGGCAGGATGACCGTGCGCGACATCCTCCACTGGTCTGGGATTTTTTCCCTTCGAAGGTATGCTGTCATATGGTCTGCGAGAAGTACATTTAAATTGTGGCCTCCAGCTCTAAGAAAATCGGCAGTGACATTGTCTGGTTTCGGAGCTGTGCCTCTTTTCATGCTTTCTATCGCAATTCGAACCTCCGACGGAAGAATTCCAAGTGGTGTTTCTCCAGCGGGGATAATAGAGCCCAGTACGGGGATTGTGGAACGGAAAATGTTGGTGTATAACGTTTCCGCTACTAATTCCATATCATGATGGGAAGATTTGACGATCCCATCTTCGTTCATCAGAGCTGACAGCGGAACACTATAATCACATAAGTTCGATGACAGTTTTTCAAACTGCTTCTTTTCTCTGCTGCTTCTAGTATTTCTTCTGCTTGTACCGTTGTAGATCTTCCAGCAAATCTCTTCTGCAGCTGGCATTTATTACTAGCTGCGTTAAACGTGTTGTAGTGCTATCAAGCTTCAGTTTTCTTCTGTTTTCGAGCAGCTCCTTAGTAGTGATAGACATGCGATCAACTAGACTTTTTTCTCGTGGTCGATGAAGAGAGTTCTTTTCCATCTTGCGGCTGAATCGAATCATCGCGCGAAGAAGGCGGGGATCAGATCCAGTGCAGAATGACGGGACTACCGATGTGTACAGTAAGCACCATCTTTTGATTTCGGCTTCTACATCATCCTTAAGCTGTCGGTTACTTTTACATTCCTACTTCATTTTCTGATTTCGGTTTCAACACCTTTTCGAATCAAATAGTAGGAAGACCGAGCGAAGGATCCGACGCCGAAAACACACCTCTCTCTGATCCACATCGTGGTGAAGACCTGGATACGCCCTTGCAAGGTTAAGTCAGGACTCCAGAGAGGACCAAGTTGCAAGACCAGCAATAGGCCAGCCTCAGTACCCCGCACACTGGGTGCTCCCGTCTATGACGTCAGGCGGTGAGACGACCGGTGAAAGGCCAGAAAATCTCGGGTTGCGCAGGACGTCATTAGAACCGGATCTGGCAAACACACGTACGCACGTCATAAAGATTGATTCTTACTATGCACGTATAATGCCAGAACACTCTCCACAGACGCCGATCTTCACGCACTTTTTGCAGCTGCAGATCGCGTTAAATTTCATGTGATCGCATTATAAGAAACAAAAATCAAGAAAACCGACATACGCCAACTAAACAACTCAACCCTTGTGATCCGTGGAGAAAAGGTTCCGTCACGAAATGTCGGCGGCGTAGGCTTTGTCGTCCACCCGTCCATTGTCCATCTCGTCGACTCATACGAGATCCTTTCCTTCGCATAGCCGTCCTTCGTCTTCTACTTTCGCATCATAGGATGATCACTATCATCAACTGCTACTCACCAACCGACGCAGTTAATGAGTACGAAATAAATGCGTTCTACTGTCAGTTGGAGGAAGTCATCCGCAGTGATAAAGCATATCATAAATTTGTTGTCGGAGACTTCAACGCTAGAATAGGAAAGGCCAACGAGAGCAAATACAGGATCGGAAATTGTGGATTAGGAGGAAGAAATGAGAATGGCAACCGACTCGCAGGACTCTTGTCGGTAGCACGTCTCTCCCACGGAAGCTCGTTTTTCCAGAAGAAAGAAAGCCGCCGCTGGACATGGGAGTTTCTCAACGGCATGCGGAGATCGATCATATTCTGACAATATACACTAACATAAAGCAAAAGGCGATCATGCAAACGTTGTGAAGACATCGGTGGCGTCCGTTCATTCTTTTTTTTGTTCGTGAAACCAAACCCAAAGAACTTCAGGAGTATATTTCGTGTTGTCAGGAAAATCACTGTGTCTTTCAACGAAGCGCTTACAATACTCTCTTTGTAGAATCTGTATTGCAAAGTTTTTCGGTCAACATCAGATAAGAAATGACAACAGAAGAGCGAGAACGACTAGGCAACAGTTTGGTTTCTATTTAGCTGGCCTCGAAGTTCTCACAACATGTGAATATTTTCTCCGTATCCACTAATTATTCTGTGCTTACTGCCCTATCCAGCACATTTTCTTGCGGAGTATAAAAGAAAAAGAAAAAAAGAAACCTTGCAAAGTGTGAGAGGTAGGATACAGGTAAGGCAGAAGTTTTTTTTTATATATTTATGTTTTTTATATATTCATAGTGGTTACAAAAGAAAATTCTCAGAAAAGAAGGCATCAATTCGACTTTTGCTAACCAAAGCTTCAAAACTTGAAAAACATGGATTCCGGTGAAGAATGAATGCACAGCTGAAATCAGCACAACATTTCTAGGAAACTAACTCGTTTTCTTGGAAAATCTTGCTCCATTTAAAAAAACTGACCCTCTCTCCTCTACGGCTAATTTTGAGAGATACCAAATAATCAAGAAGACTCACCAGAATTACTGAGCGACTCATAATGGCTTTGACTTTCAAGGGAAAGAATATGCAAATAATTCGCTGCAGAAGTAAAAAGCAGTGTAGAAAATTCATACTTAACATTGTCGAAATAACAATTCCGCCCGCGAACTGCAATTTTTAGAAGTATTCGGAGGTTCATTCGGTTTCACTATTTTTATGTTGAACATTTAGGAGAAAGTGCTTGCCATTTTTGATTCCACATTTTTCGCATTTAAAATTCCCAGTCGTTTACCGCCTTCTTGCAGTTGGGTTCTGATCCTGGGCGTCGGACTGCGGTACTGCAGGAAGCTTATTCTTCTAGGGGGATCCCCCTAGATGAGAAGCAACTCTGCTTTTCCAGTGGAAAAGCTAGCAGAGTTTATAACAATGCCAGAAATAAGCACCGCTCTGATATCAAACTGGTGGCATGGTGGGAATTCTCTCTCTGATCCACAAGGGCGGGCGACTGTTTGTGGTGAGGCGGACCCAAGACTTCGGCTAGATGACGGCCTGACTAGAGAGAAGCACGTTGACTAAACAACTACAAATTTTCACACACTGGGCACTGCCGTCTTTGACGTCGGACAGTGAGACAACTGATAGGAGGAGATCGGTTCTCGGGTTGTAGAGAACGTCAATGGAAGCGGACAAAACGAGATCGACGAAAACACGAAATAGAGACTGCTTCTTGCAGTGCACCTCTAACGCAAGAACAGTCTCCTCAGATCTGAAAAACAACAGATGCAGAGCTTCACCCTCTGCTTGAGGACAATGGTCGCATTCGCCGTATAGGAGTCAAAAACAGGTAGACAACTGCAACAATTAGATTACGAAACATTTTTCAGTCGTGGAGGAAAATTCTCGTTACGAATGTCAGAAGCAGCATTCGCTTTATTGTACACACACTTTCTCCTATCTTGTCACCTCATACAAAATTCTGTCACCCGTTTCGCCATTAGACATGCGATCAACTAGACTTTTTTCTCGTGGTCGATGAAGAGAGTTCTTTTCCATCTTGCGGCTGAATCGAATCATCGCGCGAAGAAGGCGGGGATCAGATCCAGTGCAGAATGACGGGACTACCGATGTGTACAGTAAGCACCATCTTTTGATTTCGGCTTCTACATCATCCTTAAGCTGTCGGTTACTTTTACATTCCTACTTCATTTTCTGATTTCGGTTTCAACACCTTTTCGAATCAAATAGTAGGAAGACCGAGCGAAGGATCCGACGCCGAAAACACACCTCTCTCTGATCCACATCGTGGTGAAGACCTGGATACGCCCTTGCAAGGTTAAGTCAGGACTCCAGAGAGGACCAAGTTGCAAGACCAGCAATAGGCCAGCCTCAGTACCCCGCACACTGGGTGCTCCCGTCTATGACGTCAGGCGGTGAGACGACCGGTGAAAGGCCAGAAAATCTCGGGTTGCGCAGGACGTCATTAGAACCGGATCTGGCAAACACACGTACGCACGTCATAAAGATTGATTCTTACTATGCACGTATAATGCCAGAACACTCTCCACAGACGCCGATCTTCACGCACTTTTTGCAGCTGCAGATCGCGTTAAATTTCATGTGATCGCATTATAAGAAACAAAAATCAAGAAAACCGACATACGCCAACTAAACAACTCAACCCTTGTGATCCGTGGAGAAAAGGTTCCGTCACGAAATGTCGGCGGCGTAGGCTTTGTCGTCCACCCGTCCATTGTCCATCTCGTCGACTCATACGAGATCCTTTCCTTCGCATAGCCGTCCTTCGTCTTCTACTTTCGCATCATAGGATGATCACTATCATCAACTGCTACTCACCAACCGACGCAGTTAATGAGTACGAAATAAATGCGTTCTACTGTCAGTTGGAGGAAGTCATCCGCAGTGATACAAAATTCTGTCACCCGTTTCGCCATTCTTCGTCTTCAACTTTCGCGTTAAAAGAAAGTCAATATCATCAAATGTCAATGTCATATGCTTTTGCAGTTGCCATGAGTGACCTGGACGGGTTCCACAACTTTATTTTGGGAGAGAGTAGTCCAAAACAAATGCTTTTCATGCAAACCATTTGTTAGAGACTACAGTGCCGGGTTTTCAGCCAGCGAAAATGAGTGGGTGATAGATCTTGAAGTCGACTTTCATTAAACTATTCCAATAAATGCTAGCAAAATTATAATTTTTATATGAAGCTCGCATCAGCTACATCATGTAAAAATTTGTGAGATAAGATAAACCGAAACAGAAGATCTAAATGAAAGCAGAAACCGCCTTGGATGAGTTCTGCTTATTGCACGTTTCGTCCATGGAAATTCATTATTCGAGAAAAGAAAGTCGTCGAAGGAGATAGGAATCTTTAAATGGTGCGGCTTATGCGGGAACGACCATATTTTAGCTATTCTCAGAAACAGAAAATGCTGTTCTTTTGACATCAGACTTGCTGGCAGGATTCCATGCTAAATCCGATCACAGCCAACCTCGAGCATAGATTCGACCCAGCCTCGAAGTGGAAAACAAAACTGCTCATCGTAAAACAAAAACAGAGCAGGTCGTGTACGACGAGAAAATTTTCAAAAAATTTTGTTCTTTATATGATTGGCAGATAAAGGAAGACCTGAGCGAGGACTGCAACGTGTTTGTTGAAGGGGTTCAAATGTGCTGTACTCGCCTCAGTTCCTTAAACAACCTGCTCAGGTGCATAACCATTTAGAAGCTGCATGGAATGCGAAAAATCCAAAGCTTGATATCATCGTAACACAATTAAGATGGCTGATAATAAAGGCATATTCTGCATCTGTCACCTGTCGTCTTGCTGATCGTCATGTGATTCATTTTTTCCCTTCGCAGGCAAAAAAGCCCAATGGGTTCAGCTTGCTCATGGACTCGTCAAGCAAAACATTTTTTTTCCCAGGGTTTCGCGAAGCACTCTCACCACATTGGGTCGGTGATCTTCCTTCAGCACGTTTGATGCCTTGATCAGACCAGCCAGAGCAACGGTTCTTCTCTATAAGTTGTGGTTCACAATCATTACACG
>MQTX01000391.1:70694-106687 GCA_009735665.1 Angiostrongylus cantonensis
TCAACTATTGAGCTAAGTGGCTCATGACGTTGTTCTTCCGACCTAGAAATACATAACTGGAGCGCTCGGAAGCATTCGCCTCGCTGAGCGTGAATGGGCATACGAAACCAATTCGTTCCCATAAACATCGTTTTGGTGGGATTTAGCCGAAGATCAATTTTTTCAAAGGCTTTATCAAAGTCCGCAAGCATTCGGCCCGCTTGACTAATGTTTGTGTTATAAGGTCGATGTCATCAGCAAAACGAACATGGTGTAACTCAAAAGACCGATTTTCTATAAACCTTGGCATAGATAGTTGATATATTTATTTACATGATCTTATAAAATGATATTCTTTAACTGATAAGAGGTTGGCACATGTCTTTGTTGTCGTTGCCGTTGTTGTTGGTGTTGTTGGTTGATGGCTGACCTTTCGGCGATTTCGCTTTCCTCAGAACCTGGATGTATTTTATATTAGAATACTTTAATTATTCGAGGAAAAAAATGCTAAAGTATTAATGAAGATCAAACTTTTGAGCAGAAAGGCTACTCCCCGTGATGTTATGAGTGGGACTGGCCTATGCGTTGGTCACGTGGGGTCGCGAGCGAGGCACACCCCGGGGTCAAAATATCATTTTGAAGTAGGGCGCCAGGTCACGTGTGATAGTGAGGCCGTCTTTCCAGTTCGTCTTTGGATAGATCGGGCAGACCACCTTGCGTTCGCACAAAAAGAACACCTAGATGGAAAAGTTAAAATACGTCAAAACACTCTTCTAGATACGCATAGGGCACAAAAGCGCAAAGGCGATGATTTTCAAGTTACTGTGCGGATCCTGTCGCAGGAATCGAGAACATCAACGCGCAAAACTCTTGAGGCGTTTTGGATAAATTTCAAAAATCCAAAGATGAACCGAAAAGATGAATGCCTCACTATCACACGTGACCTAGCGCTCTATTTCAAAATGATATTTTGACCCCAGGGTGTGTCTTGCTCGCGACCCCACGTGAACAACGCGTGGGCCAGTCCCACCCGTGACATCATGGTGAGTAGCCTTTCTGTTCATTATGGTGCCTGTTCAAAAGTTTGATCTCCATTAATACTTTAGCCTTTTTTCCACCGAATAATTAAAGTATTCCAATATAAAATACGACCAGGCTCTGAGGAAGGCGAAATCGAAATCAGACCGAAACGTCAGCCGTCGACTAACCACACGAACAACACCAACAAAAACAACAGCTACAACGACAACGAAGACCTATACCAACTTCGCATCAGCTAAAGATCAGTTTATGTTCTAATAGTCTATCAGTTCTATCAGTTTATCTTATCATATAAATGGACATGGTGTAATAGCCGACCATCGATTTCACTCTCATGTTGTCCCATTCCGATGTTCGCATGACGTTCTCGAGAGTGGCAGTAAATAATTTTGGCGAGATGGTGTCGTTTTGCCAAACTCCTCTTTTGACGTCAACGTTAATATCGTTGTAGAATGGTGATATCTTGGTTATGAAATTTTTGTATAGCTAACGAAGAATCTTTATGTACTGAGTAAGGAGTCCTTGACTATCAAGGGTTTCCGTGACTGCTTCTATCTCAACTGAATCAAAGGCCTTCTGTAAGTCGATGAAAGTGAGACAGAGCGGTCTCGTGTGCGTTCACGATGCTTCAATAGGTCTTGTTATCGTGTGGATGTGGTAAATCGTACTGAATCCTTTTCGAAACGCTGTTTCCTCACGCAGCTGCCTTTTCTGTAATTATCTGACTGTCCTGTTTAGGACTATTCGCATTAAAAGTTTGCAGACAACAGACAGTGAGCAGATTGGGTCATAGTTGCCGATATTGCCGATGTCGTGGAGATCTCTTGAACAATAGCGCGGTCTTGCTGGTTTTCCAGTGAGTAGCAACCTTTCTTTCATACAGGTAACGTGTGGAGATCCAAGCCAATGTGTTCATGTGAACTGGTGAAAGGCTCTTCAGATGTTCAGACCTCACTCCAGACTTGGAGTTGTTTGATTCTTTACCAACAAATTAGGATGCTCGGATTTAGGAAAGGGGAGCTGTTGGAACTACACTTGCATCCTCCTTTACTTCATATGATAAAATGACGTGACTATCTAAGAGATCTGAGTAGTAATAGTGAATGATTTTTTCCGATACCTTTTTGGGCGAAACTTAGATGGGCGTTGCAATTTCTTTTTCAGACTTCGACATCTTCGACTATAATTGGTGCTCTTCTATCATTAAGATCCTTTTTTATCTCTTCTCTGCATTGTTTTTCAAGTGCGGACGTGCGTTAGATGTTGCCTATAGCTCGTGCTATTCCATGTTAGTGTACTAGTTCGAGTGCTTCTAAAGACAGGTCTCTTTTATCAATTTCGTAGTCTTAGCTTTCATAGCACAGATGAAAAAGTGTTCAAAGAGCAGGGCGTATTCTTCTCGATGTTATTAGGAACGGCATCTTCCTAGAATTAGACTAATAATCTAAATGAATTTTAATTCATGGTGGTTTTGAGACCTCGTTGCTTGATTTTAGCGGTTTTCTCTCCTTTCCGCTAGAAATGTAATCTTGAGAAAAGAAAGCGATGTCCTCATCCGTGTAGGATTTCAGGAGAACAACGATATCCGTTAAGTAGAAATTTCGATTTCCAATGATGCGGTCGGTCTATTTCTTTATGGTACCTTCCAATGACGGGCGCGTTTGGCGCAGTGGTTGGATGCGCCAGCAATGCACATGTTGACTCCGGCACCCTTGGTGCGTCCAGCTTTCCATCTCTCCAGGGTCGGCAAAATAGTACCTGACTTGTCTGGGAGGATAGCAGCACTGGCTCGATGTATAGGTACGCCACCGCGTGTCATTGTAACGGCTTGATATGCACTCAACTATGAACTTAGACAGCTGCTCACCCCACTCTTTCAATTTTAACGCGTGGATCATAATTGGACGTTGTTCAGACGCCCTTCTGGGTTCGATCATAACCTTAAAATCGCTAAAAATGTTTTTACGAAATTGTGGTTTTTTCTTTAGGACATCAAGTACATAGACACTTCTACTCCGTCTCCATCCTGCCATGATGTCGGTGCGTAAAAGGCCAAAATTATCAAAGCCGATATTGATCCACATCTCTTCAGTAGTAAACGTCCAACTCGGGTTTTTAGTTGTTCGGATGAATCGATGCTCATGGACAAACTTGTGTTGACGAGAACGCCGACGTCGCCGACTCCTCTACTGTAGCTTGTTTCGAGGAACAGTTCTCCGGTTTCGCAAACAGCGTTGAATTGGTCGCATCTTTTCGTCTCGGCCCGTCCGATGACGTCTACCTTATCCTTCTTGCCTAAGTAATCAGGTCTTCAATTGCAGACTCACATGCAAGTGTGCATGCATTTTAGGCACAGTCACCCTTAGTCTTTACCGATTTAAAAACCTTTGGGTAGCCCTGAGGTTTTAGCAGGTTCTCAGTGCTCGTCCTACAAAACACCGCCAAATCACCAGCTCTTTCGGGATCACAGCAATGAGGGCCGTTTGTTTGTTCATCTGTTTGAGGTCTACGTGCGTATACCTTACTAAGCTCTAAACACACACTGAAGATGGGTGTATTCACGGGTGTCCTGCCAGCTTTTTCCGAGTAGACAGAGAACTTATTTCTTGGAGGCAAACCTAGTGCCTCCCATGCTCTTACCTGTTATTTTGTTGCATGCTTTTGGCCGAACTGAGTCGTAGAATGCAATCCGCGTAAACGAGGACAAGTCCATTCATGATGCGTAAATATGTTCACGTGAACGCAGAAGGTGTATTCTAAATCAGCGCAACAGACACATGAAGTCACCCCCTGTATCCACTTGCTTCTTGGGAGGTAATAACAAAGGTTGCTTTCTGTTTGCCATTAACCCCTATCCGCCACCTGAAGGTGCTCCACGTTGCCTTAAGAGTAACCTTTATAATATCCCTCTATGAGAAAGACCCGTTCCATCGTCATAGACAGAAAGACAGATGAGAGCGGCATAAAAATGATTCGGTCAAAAAAAGTACCGTCGGGTTCTTCGCTCTTACAATATTCTGCTGTCGACCCTCATGAACGAAGGTGAGACTGTCATTTGCTAATGCAGAAATGCTGCCACCATTACACATCAACTCTACATCTGTTCCACTTCATATCTTCCTCCTCACTCCCCGAAATCGCCGCTGGTGAGAACCATCCTGGATTCTACCCTCTAAATTTTAAATTGCGATATAAAGGTAAGAAAGGCCACAACTCCAAGAAGCGATAATAGCATAGCCGACTTCTTTGAATGTGAATACCACGAACACATGTGCTTCTCGGATTGCAAATGACATCATACCTTCGAAATGAAAAAACCCAGGCGAGCGGACGACATCGTCTACGATGATCCTGTCCGAGAAGTGTGACCGAAGTAATCTTCGTAACTACTGTTGAGTATTCTCGTTGAGCGTGCCTTAAAAAGTTCACGTAGATTATGTTGGTTCCCATATCACAACCGTAGGATAGCCCACAACCAGTTGCGCAAGCAGGATTTCATCAGGTGTTCTGCTCTTTGGAACCGTGTCACGGTTTATAGAGGTCTGTCGGGTGTAGCATCTGCACCTAGTACCACCTCAACAGATTACGACTCCCTTATCAAGGAGTGGAGCCGTGCCATATGCCAACACTACCTGGGTGCTATCGAAACCGTAGCACAAACACACATCTTTTTCATCGACCTCCTCCCATGCTAACAACAAAAGCGATTCGGCAAGGCGACGCAAATCCATAATGATGTCTATTACCACACTGCAATGGAAAATAAAGTCACTGGATTGGTATGCCAAAGGCGTACGTAGAAGTTCAGGGTAAAGCTCACAGACTTAATCAATCCCTGAGAGATGCGCTATGCATTCGACTTCTTCAAGCATCGTTATAGGTGATTTAATGCATATCTGCATTATACAATGAGTCGCGGTAGTCTACCGATGTGTCGAGTCAAGCTGCTATCTTCCTGGATAGATCTGGTACCAATATGCCGACCCCGGAAAAATGAAATACTTCTAAGCGTGGACTGGATGGTTCGATTTATCGCCCGTATTTATTCTACGAAGCATCTCTAACCACTGCGGTACATCACATGGTGCACGAGTAGGTGAAAAACTCCTACGTATTCTTCGTTTCGCCAAAGGCATTGTCATCTTTTAAGAAGTGCTACCGACATAAAGACGAGGCTCTCAGTGAGCTCAAAGAAGCGATGAAGAAGGATTGAACTTCACATAGCAAATACCTTCTTGGGATTACTAACCTAACACGACGTTAATAAAAAAAAAAACTATTTCCAGTCAAGTTTTGGACGCCTTCATCTCTTCCGGAGCCTTATTGGGCGAAAAAAAACGCATAAATATTTCAAATAATCGGCTGATAAAAGCCCAGGTGACGAGGGTTAATAAATCGGCATAGAATGTTACGTGATTGCAAAGACCACCTCGAATGTGTATCCTTGACGTTCAATGAGCATGAAAAGCAAAGTCCACGCGGAATTAGAAGGAAGAAGAAGAGCTGCATCGGAGGCATTCGGACCCCTCAAAAAAGCCACCAATCAACTAACGAACCCCTAACACCGCCGTGAGCTTTTCGATTCGTTAGTCGTCTCATTGAATGACGTTAAAAGTACTGCGCACTACTTATCGCAGAGTGCTTGAACGTTGTTTCCTGAAATAAAGCCGACATTCAAAGCGTCTAGCCGGATTGTAGAGCTCAGATCTTCTAAATCTACCTCATTTTCAAGACCCAGGAAAACACATGTCGACTACAAAACACGGATGGGCCGTTGACATTATAGGAAGATCGTCCTCTTGAAGGACCATTGAAACGATGGGCGAACGTATTTGTGGCTAACATTAGCCACCTGAATTCGTAGATGAGAACAATTTTAAGAAATCGGAATGGGCCTCGCAAGCGTCACAATGTTGGAAGCAGACATCCGTCATGGACAGCACTAACATGGGCGCCAAACGAATAAAACATCTGCAGCAACAACTCGGAGTAACGATGAGGATAGGCCATCCAAATATCCATGCAAGCGTGTTAAAAACCGACTTTCATTTGACGTCGGCAAGACAATCAGTATTCGATGTTATCCTTCAATAAGCAGACACGACTTGACTTGGTATTATAGAATTTGTTAAAATACCATCCTCTTGCCTGCTTATTGAAGAAACCATCGAATTATCAATCATTGTCGTGGTTAATAGTAAGTCGGTCATGGAAATTGCTTCGTGAAGTACAATCCTTATTGTTCTAGATTACCGGTGCACTGCCTGCTAATGAGGTGCCAACTGGTACGGAATGCATTGGCGCCAAAACGAAGATCGTATTGAATGGCTGCACTAGATCGACACATGTCCAGGATAACAGGGCCACCGTGGAGTGGGATTTTTCATTCAGTTGGTGCTCCATCTCATTCGATTCGACTCGAGGGAACAGCAGACAATCATGTGGAAAGAACGACCACCTGTGGACTATGAAATCGGCCTAAACAGCCTCTGAAGAAGCCGAAGACGTTTGCAGGTCAATCGAATATGTTGTTTTTACACGTCCCTTTTTCAACCCAGTAATCTAGACTATTTTCGATGCAAGAATTTCACACAAAGCATTGCGTCACGATTTATTTAATTTTATTCTGATAACCAGTACTAGCATTCCCATACTACATCCAGTGTTCTTGAGAAAGGGTGGTCGCTGATAAACAAAAAGTACGAAGAATCTGTTTTATTTCTCAGGTTTCTTAAACTTCCAAATTTGAAATATTGACTTACGAATAACAACTGTTGCTTTTGATTTTGTAAGGAAATTACGCATTGTTAGGCCTATATTAAAAAAACGTACGTACGAAATTTTTCGTGGGCGCGTGTGGTGCAGTGGTTAGAGGCGCCACTGCGGCACGTACGTGGAATCGATCTCTGCGCCCATGGTCCACCAAGCCTTCCATCCCTCTGGAGTCGGCAAATTGTTACCAGACTTGTCTGGGAGGATAGCAGCACTGGCTGGATACATCGGCAGACAAGCGCGAGTCATTGTAAAGGCTAGATATGCATTCAATCACCTCCAACGATACTTAATAAAGTCGAATGCATGGCGCATCCTTCAGAGATTGATCGACGCCGAGAGCTTTATCTTTTTTATATTAAAAAATCAATTACACTAAGTGAAAACGGTGGAAGTTATGTATTGTTAAAGGATTAAGGTCTCGTCGGTGATCAATCCCTGAGGGATGCGCCATGCATTCGACTTCATGAAACATCGTTTGGAGTGAACTGAAAGCATATTTGGCCTTTACAATGACCCGCGGTGGCCTACCGATGTTTAGAGCCTGTGCTACTATCCTCCCAGATAAGTCTGGTACCAATTTTCCGACCCTGCAGGGATGGAACGCTTGGTGGACCGTGGGCGCGGAGATCGATTCCACGTGTGTAATGCAGGGCGCCTCCGACCACTGCGCCACACTCGCTTCTACGTATTGTTAGTGCCATGTTATTACATTAATGCTGTAGAAAACATACAACTAGCGTTACGATTTTCATCTTCTTCCTCAACTTACTGCTGTCTAGTTTTCAGAATATGCAAGAATGAGTACATCTTCCTCGGACGCAGTGGAATTATCTATTCCGTTTTTTTTGCTTCATTCTGTTCTTTGTCGTCAAATTTGTATTTTTCTCCAGTTCCTCGAGTAAAATTTCTCATTTTCCTCCCTTCCTTCCTTCGTCCTCTCTTAGCCTTTTTATTAACTACTTTATAAAAACTAAACTATCGATTTAGCAATTATTGGAGGACGAGGAAGTTCGATTATTATTGTTTGTTGTGTAAATAAAAAAATAATAACTTCTCATCATGGTCCACAGCAGTAAGACTCAAAAACATAAAAAAAACCTCACATCCTGATTTTCTGGCTTCAAAATCTATGGAACGAATGTAGACAAACAGACCCGCCATACGATAATGCAATCATTCCACTTTAGACCAGACAATGACAGCAAGGAGACGACGATAACGTTGAACGAGTAGCAGACGCCGAGCAAAGCTATGGTGATGAGGACGAGATATGCTGAACGTGCACCACTGCCGCGTAACTTCCTGACGCTCTGGAATACCACACTAGCAACCACGTTTGCAAAACGTGTAAAATGTTAGAAACAGATGCAATCAGCTTGTTTTAAGTTACACATGTTTATGCAGCAATTCGAGACCAATTTATACAGCTACAAACGCTGCGTCATAGGGCTCCACTAGGTATGTGATGTAAGTTGATACAAACTCACAAGGTAGGAAGATAACGATCTCATTAAAATTTAAATCAGCACGCCTCTGCTCCCTGCAAACTTCACTATTCGAAATAGAAACCATTAAAATCTACGGATTTTTCCCAATAACATACAATATCTGCTGCTCTAAATTGCATGCAGCGCAATGGTCAGAGGCGCGCTGCAATAAACACGTGAGATTGATCCCCGCGCCCATGGTCCACGAAGCCTTTTATCCCTCCGGAGTCGGAGTCTGCAAATTGATACAAGACTAGTCTGGATAACAACACCGACTCACTACATCGGTAAGCCATTGCTAGTCATTGTATAGGTCAGGTATGCATTCAGTTACCTCTAACGATTTTCAGCAGAGTCTAATGCATGGCGTATCCCTCAGGATTGATTAACGCCAAGAGTCTCATGTCATGCTTTTTTACACCTTACTCCACTGATTTCAGATTCTGATTTTATGCAGTACAGGGACCGTACTTTTACTACTTTCTTCGCTAAAGACCGTATCGCAAAAATTTAACCAAGCTAAATTTTGACTCTTGGAGCGCTATAATGTACCTAAACGCACTGTTGATGTTTGTTGCTGCCAGTACTTCGCTCCAGATTCGAGCAAACTTAAATTTCATCTCCATTTCTCTTAAAAGTTTAGACTTTAGTCGACTTTAAAATTCAAATAACAGTTTTGAAAATGACGCTTGCTACTAGATAGAAACAGCAATGTCTTTCTTATGAGCGGATTACGCAATCAACTCTCCAAGTGCTTTATTTATTGCGAAATTTGCGAGGAAGCAGCTGCTAAGCCTAAGTGTTGAAGAAATTAACTGCACAGCGTATAAGTTTTATTTGGTCTTATTCTATTTTCACGAAACGGCATTACGTAAGATAAAACCACAAAAACGCTGAGATTTGAGCAAAAATCCTAGCGTCATGTGTGTACGAACCCATAATTACCCTAGCCTGGTACTAACGTGCTATCCAGAACACCAACCAAGGACCTTGGTTTGCCATTAATTGGGTTAAATGCCATTATGGGCTCTGTAGATCATTTTTCTTCGACTGATGACGGCTGGTCGCACCGTCAAAGAACGAATTTTGCTATGACAAAGGCAAGGCAAGTATTTTAGTTGGTGGATGGCACGTGAACATCAGGAAAGGGTAATGGCGGGTTCGAAGCCCACCTGAAGTTCCGCGCTTTTCTGAAATCTAAGCATCCTTATGGTTAAATTAATAGTGCTTGAAAAGTTCACCACTATAAATGCAATGTGCACAAGAGCAGAAAGTATTGCCAGCACCAGCATCAGCAACTGGAAATGGAGCAACCAACGATGAGAGAAATATGACGGCGTCGAAGGTCCATACGGTGCATCGGGAAGAAAATACTCCACTGTCATTGATTCTGCAATGTTATTACTACCAATACGAACTTAGCGATTATCTCGTTTTGTATATATGTGGATGACGTAGAAAGCTGTTTTGAAAGATTTCCCATTCAAAAACAGTAATTATATAAGACGTCAATAGCTCTCGTCAACGCCTCCTGGCCTAATTTTGGCTGTGGGATATTTCTGCGTATTAAAATGTGATGTACAACAGTGAATTACTTTCCTTACGCAACTTTCCTCTCCAGGCTAACATTCTAATCGCCATCTACACCCAGACTCTATACGCAGCTTCGAGTAAACATAAGCTATGCCAGATCGCTAAAGACTGTCGATGGTGACGTTCTCAAAAAACGATTCGAGAGAAAGGTATCATACCAAAATCTTGGTCCCTTTCCTGCTTTTTGAGCCAGTACACATTTGTGAGCAGATCTCGCACGTAATTGAAGCAAATAGGCTTTGCTGGCACCTGTTCGAGTTACCCGACAAATAACGGAATTACGTAATAAAAGAGGGGCAGCTAATCAAAAGGAAATGAGCGGATTTTGAGATCATCGCTTCGGCATAGTCAACATCTAAAAGGCTATTCAACTCTAAATTTTTACGCAAACGATTCTTTCTTTCATACAATAACAAACGAGAAAAGTTTAGAAGGAAAGCGAGGCCACAAATCGGTTTAACCGATCCCGTTTATCTTGCTCTTGGCAAATGAAAAGCAAGACAAGGCACGCCAATAGGCACGCATAGAATACAAAAGCATAGCGGAGACGATTTTGATATAAAAGTCGCTATCCTCTCACGGAATACAGAAACACCAACGCGCAAACTATTCGAGGATTTTTGGATAAATGCCAAAAATCCTACAATGAATAGCAGGGAGGAATGTCCCGAGATCACGCGTGATCTCGCCCCTTAGTTTCGCATCAATCGTTGACGGGGGGTGCTGCAGTCGTCAGCCATATGCGACTCTGAGCGCCTGTTCTTCTTCGGTGGAAGACAGATGAAAAAAGCGGTGGGTTTTCTCGAGAATCCGTAGATCTTGTAATTATCGCTCAGATTTTCATCTTTCTGTTTTTGCTGTTGAAGTGTTTGACCTAGTAAGTTGCGTATTGGTGTACCCTTCCAAGTTCTGAAGAAGGCGATTCTGCCGAAACGTCGGCTACGATTGTGTTGTATGTGTGTTATTGTATGGAAGTAAACGTATGCTGTTTAACAACCTTGCGATTGCTGAGAGAGATAACGACGAATTCAAAATTCAATGCCGAGGTTAATAGAAAGTCGATCCTGGGTACTATAACAAGATTCGTCCTTTCTTAAAGTGTGTGCAGGGAACAAGGATACTTCCCAAAAAACGATGAGAAAGGACACAGCATATTGAGTGCAAAGTTGGGAGTAAAATGGCTAAGGTATTCAAAAGCCAACTAACCAAGGATGTGTATGTACATATATATGCTAAGATCGGATGAGCCAATCTCGTAAAGGGTTATAACAACAACCGTTAGGCAAGAGCTCTTAGCTAGTGTCTCTAAAGAGATATCGTGAGCATGGCATTAGGCCAATTGGTTAAAATTCAATACAGAAGGGCCAAAAAGAAAATATAATGCTCATAGAACGTTTGGAACGAATGCAATTCACTGAGCTTTCTAACAAGGGCGCTGGTTAGAAACTTGCCCGTCTGTTCTTGTGATGAGCAAATGACAAAACACCCGTCGACATACCTACACTAGTACCAGAGTAATCGCTCTTCCATTGTTCCTGGGCCAAAGGAAGATTGAGCTGTTTAGACACCCCTTTAAAATGCCGTGAGCTGCTGAATCAGGAAGCCACTCATGTTTCATGCTCCTTCGTATTGCACGGAGAGTTCTAGATTGCCTTACATAAGAGAGTAATTCGACACGTTTGTACAAAAACGTTAACGCTGAAACGTTCTATCAAGTACGCGCTGGTAGGAAGCTCTTTGCGCAGACCATCCAGTAGCATTGGGAGTTGGCAGGATGGGCTTGAAATTATTATTCGGTAATTGCTGCAGTCTTAAATTGATGTGCTAGCCAAAAACATGGTTACAGACGGTCAACTGGTTTGCTGTTTTAATACACCACAGGCACTCCAGTCACTTAAGTTCGTAGTTTCACTGCAGAATTTAGGAACGCTCTTGATTCCTATCTCATCGACATAACAAAGGCATAACTGAGAAGGTTTTGTCGTTAAAGTCACAGTGGTCGCAGAGTAATCTAAGATGTCAACAGGTGAAGCTGTCGAATAACGCTGGATAAATTCGAAGAATTCGAAAACGAATCGTAGGGAGGATTGCCATGTGATCACGTTGACTTCGTTCAAAACCTCGGGCTGGTTTTTTGCTCTGTGTCAGGCACATTCCTGGTCAATGTCACAATCTGTACGGCTGGTCTCTATCAAGTAACTAGAAAACTAACAAAGAAAAAAAAGGATGCATTTAGTAACAACTTCGCGTTAATATATTTGGTCACAATTTCGTGTTAGCTTACCAATGAAACGACTACATTGACCATCTGTACCAAGGTTAAATGAAGGTGGATTAACAGTGATATTACTTCACTACGTGCAAAAGATAATCTGATACCAACTCCTGCAGCATGAATTGTCCAAAAAAGAAGTTATTATCACCAGGCAATCATATCAACGACTACTACCCTTTATAAAATATCATTGCTCGGTAAGCATGCCTCATTCAAGCAATGCTCCATTGAAGAAGGTCCGCCTCGCTAAGACGACAAAGACACAATATTGAGAGTATGAAGGACTGCAGACATCGAATCAGATCACCCTCTCTAAAGAAGACGAATACATGGGAACGTTAGCTGAGTAAATATTTGGTAACAACCTTGTCAACATTGATAGAGCCTGTGGAAAGATTGGTCCTCGACTAAATCTCGTGAAAACGATGTACATGAGAAACGGATAGGTTTCGCATGCACCATTCACACTCAACGGAAAAAATATCTCCGAATGTTCCAGTTATGTCTATCTAGGTCGGGAAATCAATATTATGAATGACTTAGCTTCAGAGCTGTGCAGAAGGAAACGAGCGGCTTAGGGAGTTTTCAAGAGCATCGAGAATGTAGTGAAGAGAACAAAGAACACCCGACTTCGTTCCCACCTTTTCGACTCAATGGTTCTTCTTGCCCTAACGTATGCGAACCTGGTCGCTACGTAAGCAGTATGAAATATCACTCAGCGTTATCGAACGTGCAGTTGAAAGAACGATGCTAGGAGTTTTCTATTCCACACAAGTAAGGGAAGGGATCCGAAGCTCCGATCTGCGTCTACGATCAAAAATCAAAGATGCCATTCTATACGCCAAACAGTCGAAGATAAGGTGGGCCGGACACGTAATGCGTATGAACGCCAACCGATGGACAAGAGCCGTTAGTGATTGGATTCATCGGGATTTCAAACGTACTGCAGGAAGGCCACCGACCCGATGGTCAGAGTTTTCACGAAGAGCCTGGAAGAAGGATATGTTGCTCGACGAGTCCCTAGAGCGAACAGAACCCAATGGCCTACTCTCGCACGCGACAGGGAAAATGGAGGACTTCTGGCGCCCGTTCGAGTTACTCGACATTCAATGGGACTACAGCCGATACAGGTGAACAACCTCGTGTTAACTTATCAAATACGCTTAAAAAGGGTTAATGTTTAAAAGAAGTTGTTTTCTGTGGGAATGAAATTTATGTACTGAGTGTTTTCAAACCGAGTTATGAAAGTGTTTTACTAAGTGGATTCATTTTGCCCTTTTAAGCTCCTAGAAAGGCGAAACCGCCGGGATGCTATTACGAATAAATGATGTAATAAGAAACTCCATCAAGCAGATATTCTTTGTAAATCTTTTTAGTAAAGGTGCATCTTTTACGACTTTCTTTCAAACGTAGTAGCACCACCACCAACATGAAATCTATAGAACTGGTACTATATCTTCGATTTAACCTCAACGCAGATTAATTTAACAAATCATCTTAACTTTCGTATTTTGATTAGCAGCTGTGAATTTGTCAATGTTGCTGTAGGAGAGCAGGAGGTTGTAGAGACACAAGAACGGACCAGAGACATCTAGTTAATTTCACTTTCTGATGATAGCGAGTGGAAAACGAATGCGAGATTTGAAGAGCTTGGAATGACCGTGGTCTACCGTTGTGGCTGAAAGATTACAAACGACAACATGTGGTAATTATTTCTCGCATTTATAACGCTTTAGTAGTCGTAAATATAAAGTTAATTAAGGTAAGCGGGAGTAATGAGTTGTCGATAAGACGGCTTTGCAGTCTCTTTTAATGAGGGACAGTCAATTGACAGGGTTCTAGAAAAACAACGTGAGGCTTAGGAAACTTCCCAACAGGAACAGTGCTCTGGCGTCTGAGGTTTGGGGTGTAACATATCTAAGTATCCTGCCTTAGGTACACGCCACACTTCAGCTTCACCTTTACTTTAGTTGAAGTACATTGTGATGCTTCGGTCATCACTAAATGTGCATGGATTGTAATCAGTTCTTTCTTCTGCAGTTCGCGCTATTTCAATAGTATGAACGACACGAGTGCGCATTCCCAATTGTCTGAGTAACCAAATACAAGTCTATTAGACCTTTTGTATTACTGTAATACTTAAAAATGCCTAGTCATTAAAAGCCTAAAAAGACATATTGCTGTGATGTGTTTGATATATTGAAAGAAATGTTTACCCACAACAGCAATCCGCAGCCTTGGAGGGTCCACCTTTTTCCCACGAGTTTCATTACAATTCTTGTAATCCTTTACAGGACTGTCAGACCACTACAACGATGCTGAGATATCTGCAAAACTCTGGACCGTAGGTGTCTGTGGTGGGGAGCGAACGCGCTATTGTCCTTTCCGAGGAGTAACGCGTTCACCACCTTCGTTTCGCCTGTCTCTCAGCTAGTTCTACCGATCTCTTCCATCAGCAATCACCCGTCAGCGAGATTGATATGGGGAGCGCAAATCAGCAATGAACCCAAAATAGTAAGCAGTAAATAGAACCGTTAAGATTGTGATTACAACTAAAAGCCTCAGCTTAACTGGGTTCATTGCGGTCCAGAGTTTTGAAATTATCTCAGCATCGTTGAAGCTATGTTTCGCATTATAACCTGCCATTAAAAACAGTAGGCAATAAATAAAACGGCTGGGATTGTCAGACCACTGTTGAAGAACAATCGAAAAACAGGGTTGGAAGAGTATTTAGTAAAATTGATCACATATTCATCAAAATTATACTGACATCACAAAATTTAACCATCTTTCTTATTTTTATTAGCTTTACACATTGACGACCAGATCCACTAGAAAAGTAAGGTACTCTAAACAAGGCTGTTATCAGTCTTTCAAGAAACTACTTCGGTGGACAACAGCAGTATAGGTTACGCTAGGTTGATTACCTGCTATTCTACCTCAGTCGCCCCCTAAAATGTGTCATTTCCCAACGCGGTCATGCAAGAGATTAATAAAAATAATCATCTGGAAAATTTTAGGAAAAAAATGACAACTTTTATTTAATAAATTGTGTGTACTATTCGTTCCCTACTGCAGACATCTGCGGCCCGAAGTTTTGAAAATATCTCTGCATTACCGCATGTAATGTATTTGTGTTGAAATATAAGTTCGTGCGGCATGTTGGTTTGGTCATAACGCTACCACAGTAACAAAAAAACAGAAACCCCTCTGAGAACATTTATCTATCTACACCTTCATAGAATTTCTTTTTGTTATGTAAGGATTGTTTGCTGGGCACGTCTAGTGAACTCTATAGGTTGTTCACGAAAATTATCCTTTTACGCCTGTCGATGACCTTGAATGAGGCATGGCCAGTAGTGTAGACAGAATTTCGAGTGGGTTTCTGCTGCATGAACTATATCCGAGCTGTATCGAGGCCCATAGAAATTTTACGTGGTCCTCAAGTGTTGACTTTTGTCGACTATGAAAAGTCGTTTGACAGCGTTGAAACGAACGCATTGTTGTCAGCGCTCGTCAATTAAGGAGTGGATTTATCATGTCTACAAAGAAGTTACCTATCTTCAACGTAAATGTACAGCTTTTTCATCGACTCCTTGCCAGGACCGTAAAAAAAGGAATATGACAAGGCGATACAATATTGATAAAGCTGTTTACTGACGCAGTAGTTGAGGAAGTTACTCGATTGGGAGGAGAAGAGGGCACGTACTGGTAGGAAATTCCCATAAAATCTTCGTTTTGCGGATGACATCGTTACCTTTCCGCAGAGTACCACTGATGCACAAACGATGCTCAATGAACTCAACCAGGCTACAAAAAGAATTGGACTTCGCGTATGTAGCCTAGAAACCAGTCCAGGAAGTTGTTGGTACGGTAAACAAATCGGGCTGAATGGTGTATGGTTTGACACCACCTCGTTGTTACAACTGGGATGTTCAACGAGCACGAAGAGCAGCAATGACGGAAAATAAGACAGAAGACGGAGAGTAGGATGGATCTAATTTGGAGCTCTCTGAGGTGCTACCGCCCCACTAACAGGACAGAGATGAGCTGGTCACATAATAAGAAAAACATGACGGGTGGACGAAAAGAACAGTGAAGTGGACTCTATCGGAATGCTCTTGAAAAATAACCCAAACGATGGACGTGTTCATGGCTACGTGCACTATCCGAATTCGCAGAACTCAATGAACTCAACCAGGCTACAAAAAGAATTGAACTTCGCGTATGTAGCCTAGAAACCAGTCCAGGAAGTTGTTGGTACGGTAAACAAATCGGGCTGAATGGTGTATGGTTTGACACCACCTCGTTGTTACAACTGGGATGTTCAACGAGCACGAAGAGCAGCAATGACGGAAAATAAGACAGAAGACGGAGAGTAGGATGGATCTAATTTGGAGCTCTCTGAGGTGCTACCGCCCCACTAACAGGACAGAGATGAGCTGGTCACATAATAAGAAAAACATGACGGGTGGACGAAAAGAACAGTGAAGTGGACTCTATCGGAATGCTCTTGAAAAATAACCCAAACGATGGACGTGTTCATGGCTACGTGCACTATCCGAATTCGCAGATGAAAACACTTTTTAAGAAATAATTATATTGTGCCTTTCAGACATCACCGTGTTTAAAACAGGCCACTCCCATGGAAGACGATTTCGCGAGGAACGAATGTAGTTTTTGCTGGGTGCGCAACTACTACCGGCTTTTTTCATTTTTCACCTTTTGGCCCAGCACCAGGAAGGCATAGAGCATCGAAATAGCGAAAGTCTAATATTATCCTTTCGAACTTTTCAAATTTCCTTTTCAGTCCTCGTTCCTTTTCTCGCGCAAAGTAAAAAACATAAGAAGGCAAAAATTTGAAAAATGCACACTTCTTTTAGATAAAGTTAAATTTTCGGTTGTCGGTTATTCTTTTGTATCAAATGTCTATCTAGTGGAGAGCGCTTTCAGGTGCTCTAAGAACAACATGTTATGTGACATGTAGCCACTATAATACCTACAGTATTGCAGAACGCACTGCAACCATGAAAGCAGATCACATTTGATGGCAACGGATCAGCAACAATCTCGCATAAAAGGGCAATGATGAGAGGATACTTCATTCGAGCGCTGCTCCACTTCAGCATGATCGACTAGAGTTGACAACGAGGGCCTACATCGCGAGGACGGTTGACTGGAAAGATGGTTGCTCTGAAGAATGCGAAGACGTTGATACGTTAACCGAGTAAAAATTTCGTAACAGTTTCATGCAAGCTTGTTAGTGAAATTGAATGCGTCGATTATTCACGGCGAAGTTAAATGAAAGCCCGAGTACGAAACTGTCACAGCTGATTTTTTCGACCCAGAGATGATAAAAGGAAAAAGGATAAAGTTCTCGGCGTTGATCAATCCCTGAGTGATGCTTACGAAACCGTCACAGCTGATTTTTTTTCGACCCAGAGATGATAAAAGGAAAAAGGATAAAGTTCTCGGCGTTGATCAATCCCTGAGTGATGCGACATGCATTCGATTTCATCAACTATCGTTGGTGGTGATTGAATGCATACCTGGCCTTTACAATGACTCGCGGTGGCCTGCCGAAGTATCGAGCCAGTGCTGCTATCCTCCCAGACAAGTCTGGAACCAATTTGCCAACTCCGGAGGGATGGAAGGCTTGGTGGGCCATAGGCACTGGAATCGATTCCACGTGCGTGTCGCAGTGGCGCCAACCACTGCGCCACAAGCGCCCTTGACCCAGAGCTGAAGAACAACAAATGTTTCGTTGATTCTTCGTTTCTTCTTTCTTTAAAATACTCCACGTCAGATAAGCAAATACCGTTCTATCAACAATTACTTCATCCAGAAAGGCAGATGAGAAATCCAATCATAACTTTTACTTCTGCCTTTCTCTCGATTTATGTGATGGCCAGATGCTAGGCCTTAACACCATATTAGGTAATATAATAATATATTAATAACATTAGGTGCCATCGCAGCTGTTTTTCTTCGCGACATTATTATTACCTTGGAAAAAAAATGCCCACCTGCCCTGAACAGGCATAGAGCGAGGCATGCATGGCATACTGTCAGTCCTTAGCAGTGTACTACACTGGCATTCTCCAGTTCCTAGATCATGAAAACAAGCTAGATCTTCTTGACTGTTATGTCCACGTTAATGTCGTCCACAATGATTTTGTCGTTATTGGGGTTTAGTGAAATACTAAGTCTACAAAAGTTATTGAAGTCTTCTGCAGGACATGATAATTATCCGAAAATAGCGCCTAGTGTTTAAATCTAAGGAGAACGATAATCATAGGAAAGTGGTTTATTGGCGACATGGACATTAACGAGAAAGGAAATGTGTAATGTTGCGGCCGTGAATCTGGCACAGAACTGCATCCAATGAACGACAAAGCTTAATAAGTATGCAAAAAAAATTGGCTGAGCTTTCAACCTTAAACCCTCAATGATTGTAAGCAATAAGCTATGTCCCGTTCTGTAGAACTCTTGAAATACTAACAGGACATAGGTACGTCGACGTCGGCGCAATGAAGAGAAATATGCTTCGAAGATTTTCAAGTACTGAATTAGGACAAATGTTATAACTATAGACTTATGATTTGGATCACCAGACTTTAAGAAAGATCAGTGTTCATATCTTAGCTTGCCTTTATAAAATCTGAAACTGCATTATCTGTTCAGTTGCCGCGTGATAACTTAAGGCCGTGATAACACAGGTCCTCATGAAGATGGTTCTTACTCAGCTTCACCTGTTCACTCCCATTTTACCCAGGTGTGATGGAATCACATTTGTATTTGAGTATTTTACGTATAGAAATAAAACCTATTTTTCTTAGTTTTATTAATGTCATATTGATATAATAAGGACACGCCTCAAAACACAAAACAACAGTCCTGGTTTGAGCTTCCAGTAAAGTTTATGCTCGTTAATAACTAATCAGGACGATTTCCAACTTCTCCGTTTGTTGCTTTATGATCATCTGCGGCACAGAACAGCAGTGGTAAATTTCCTTCAACAAATGTTGCACTTCAAAGTTTAGCAGATTCCTTATATGTGTGGAGTGAGAGTTCAATCAGTAAGACGTCAAGATTGTTTTGCGCCTGTGCAAAAAAGCAGATAGACGAAAATTTTGGGCTTCACAAAGACGCCTCCATAGGTATCGGATAGAGAAGCCTCAGCGATGGTTAATTGTATCATTTTCGTATTCACTTTCATGATCCAAACATGAGGGTTAAAGGTAGCATCTCGAAAAAAACCTAATGCTTATTTAATAAGTCAAAAAGGAATCGCTACGTCTGTAAGCATATCGCACGCTGTTACTGCATTTTCAATGAGAAGACAATAGCTGAATTGGCGGAAATTCCGTGCAGTTCTTGATGATTTGGTAAAAACATGAGCAAATGATCATCGAAACGAAGGATTAAGGGAGCCCCATGTCATTATAACACTTGCCAACACCTCCAGCACCTTTTCGCTAGGTGAAAATTTCAGTTTGCATAGATGAATAGTGAAGCTGAGAAACCTAGATAAATGGAAAAATCATGGAAATACTTTAGATGTACTCGAAACCATTTAAGAGTTTAATTCTTATAAGCTAGAAAGAGATACGAGAGAACAAATTTTGTTCCCTCCGAAATTTTAATTCCTTTCGGAACAGCTTGGTCGATAATGTATTCCAGGCAAAGAAATCAATGTGAGAAGTGCTGGGATCCAAACAGTAAATGTGAAAGACGGGTCGTATAAAAGAAATTGGCTATACGATCATCGAAACGCCCCCTGACGAATTCTGAACTGCAGAGCAATCACTTTGTTACTCCGTTTTCGATAGCAAAACAATCGGTAGAGTTGCTCGTGGATGCCTCTGAAAGAGTATTAAGCATTCAACTGCAGTGCACAGAAAGAATGATAGAATGAGAAATGACCGTGGTGTTAAGCAGTACTTTTCTTGCGCACTAAAAATTTCGTCTTCATGCTCTATCAGGTTGTTCAGAAATAAATTAGCGCTTTAAACAACATTATTAAAAGTTCCATAACTTAATTCAAAAAAATGTTAATTAAAATGGAAGCTACTTAAACTTAGAAACTCTTGCCAACAAAAATAATTTGCTTATTTGATTGCTCAAAATTCGAGAGTCCTGGAAGCGATGACTTCGTTGAAGGCATTTTTTTTGCACCGTTGTGGTTGGTGATGGTTTTCTCGCGCAGGAAGTTGGCAGGGTGCTTGAAGAAGTGGCAGTCGGTAGGCGAGAGGTTTGACGAATATTGCGGATGAGGCAATGTTTCGTAGCCCATCTCGTTCAACTTCTGTAGCGTTTGTTCAGCAACGTTAAGCCGGACGTTGTGGTGGAGAAGGATTGGTCTTTTCTGTTGACTAATACCGGTTGCTGTTGTTGGAATTTAAGGTGTATTTCTTCGGTTTCTTGCAGGACTTTTCCGCAGTAATCGTTTGGCCCGCATTCAAAGAGCTATGATGAATCAGACCGGTTGCAGACCACCAAACAGTCATCATAGCCTTTTTTGGTGCAATATCGACTATGGGAAGTACTATGAAGCCCGATTGTAATCCACCCCTGAGCTGAATGTCGCCGGTTGTCGTCCAGAATCTAATTCTCGTCACGCGTCACAATTCGATCAAGAAAAGGGTCGTCTATGTTCTGTAGAATAAGAGCAGACGACACTCCAAAACAGCGATTTTTTTGATTATCGTTCAATTCGTGGGCCACCCACTTGTCGAGTTTTTTTATAAATACTTCCCTATGCGTCTCAAGTGAGTGAAAATTGTTTCTGCGCTAACCCAAAGCTCTTCTGCAAGCTCTCGAACACTCGTTCCGGCGTTCCCTTCCACTACTGCCTACAATTCGTTGTCGTCAAATTCACTGCGACGTCAGTGGCCTTCCTATTTATTTATATAATCTCATAAACTGATGTCCTTTAGCTGATGCGAGGTTGGTATAGGTCTTCGTTATTGTTGTCGTTGTCGTTGGTGTTGTTCGTCGATGGCTCACGTTTCGGCGATTTCGCCTTCCTCAGAGCCTGGACGTATTTTATATTCGAATACTTTAATTATTCGGTGGAAAAAGGCCAAAGTATTAATGAAGATTTAACTTTTGAACAGACACCATATCGAACAGAAAGGCTATTCACCGTGATGTTACGAGTGGGACTGGCCCACGCCTTGTTCACGTGGGGTCGCGAGCAAGACTGGATTTGGAAAATCGCGTGAATTTTTGAAAGTTATCTAAAACGCCTCAAGGGTTTTGCGCGTTGATGTTTTCGATTCTTGCGCTAGGATCTGCAAACTCACTTTAAAATCATCGCCGTTGTGCTTTCGTGCCCTATGCGGAGTGTTTTGACGTATTTTAACTTTCCCATCTAGGTGTTCTTTTACGCGGACACTAGGTGGTCTACCCGTTTCCTCAATGTATTCCTCACCGCACGCCTTAAACGAGATCAAGCATTTTATACCTGAACTCATGCAATCCTTGTCTCTCCCGTTAGGACAGATTATACAGTTTTCTGAGCTGCATAAACGATCATAGATACGGTTGCGAACTAACTGACGGCGTGTAAGACTGGATTTTGAAAATCGCGTGAATTTTTGAAAGTTATCTAAAACGCCTCAAGGGTTTTGCGCGTTGATGTTTTCGATTCTTGCGCTAGGATCTGCAAACTCACTTTAAAATCATCGCCGTTGTGCTTTCGTGCCCTATGCGTACGTAGAGGAGTGTTTTGACGTATTTCAACTTTCCCATCTAGGTGTTCTTTTACGCGGACACTAGGTGGTCTACCCGTTTCCTCAATGTATTCCTCACCGCACGCCTTAAACGAGATCAAGCATTTTATACCTGAACTCATGCAATCCTTGTCTCTCCCGTTAGGACAGATTATACAGTTTTCTGAGCTGCATAAACGATCATAGATACGGTTGCGAACTAACTGACGGCGTGTGGTATCTTCGTAGTATTGACCCACTAACGCTACCTTTACCCGAAACTTCATAAATGTTTCGAGCCGTCTCTGTTGCACTACGACCAAGTTTGAACCGTCGAAAGAAGATTTGACGAACATTCCTTTTTTGACATCTATGATTCCAACGTTCAAAATTGGCAAATAACTTTGTCGTTGACAAAATATGAAAAAACGATAATGCATAAAATCACCTTTCTAATGAAATATAATATTGCAAAGTGCGATAAATACTTTTTTTGTAAAAACAATTACATTAAAACAATGCATATTTCGAAACGACTTCTGAACATCCCAATATTACGTGGACTGTGGAGGAACACTGGGCTAACTTGAAAATAGCCCACTTGTTCATTATGAAATAAGGAAGTGTAACAGCGTTGTAATACAAGAGATCAGAAATCTCGAAGATTACAATCCTTGATGCTCCACTTGCAGTCGTGAACTCCCACACCATAAAAAACCCGACTTCTATTCCAATTGACATAGTAGCCTGAGAACAGTATTGTACGTAAGGTTCCATTTAATTAGCAGTGCTACGTGAAATTGAGAGTAATACGAATTACCTGCGTTGTCAGCCTTATCTCCTCGTAGGAAATTCGAGAGCTTTTTAGCTTATATTTTAGGACAACCAACAGTGTAGGATAGGCGATGACATTTGAGAACATCACGGCATAATTTGTGACATGGTTGCCGCTTAAGAATAATGTGTGAATGCAAATGGAAAATATGAAGGCCATTTTGGAAACCCTGTAAGGCGCGAATTTCGCGTTCATTCTCTTGCTAAATAGCTCGCGAATAAGAGCTACTTACTCGAATCCGTGATTGACGCGAGCTCGCGAATCCTTCTGACAATCACCTTCTCCATTAAAAAAATTTGTCATGAGGCGCTTGTTCATGGTGATGGCGTAGTTTAAAAACGTTGTCGTTTGCAGGTATAATTGCAAAATCCACCTACGGTTTGCATTTTCGAAGAGCGTATCGAGTTGATTCGAAAACACTTCCTTCTCTCATACTGCTGAACGCTCTGGAAGATATGTCCAACCTTTCGTCGACTGTTGTTCTTCTTGTCGACCTGGCGTCAGCTCATTTCATAGCACAGCGTGCTATTTCTTTGCTTCTAACGTGCTGGGCTTTAGATGACAATAAGATATTTTTCGTAGGATAGAATTTTGTAGTTCAGCTTGACGTTTTCTTGAATTTGTGTCTCATCATAGCTGTCGTTCGTTGTATACACGTTTATATAGAAGAGGAGTAGCGCAGAGGTAGTGATGTCGTTCAATACGAGTACCGTGCTGATTCTACGAGGCTCGAGGCTGCCAAAGCTTATGGAAGAGAAAATGGTGCTAATCTCGTGTTGGAACAGTTTACTTTCTATACTCCAAGTGAGAGCGCTCCAGTGTAATCATGCTAGGATTCGAGAGGGAACCTACTCCACCAGCATTAAATTGCATTTATAACGAAAACGACAGTTAGCAAATAACAGCCGGAGCTCTAGCTACAAAAAATTTCCAGCACTTTCGTGGGCTATGGATGCGAGCAAACAAGTAGAAGGCAAAAGCTTCTGGGACTATCACAGTTGATGTGAAGAAGGATCTTCTAGAAAACTTTATGTTGAACTACACTGTAAACCTGGATGAAATGTCGACCTTTTCTCCATCTGCATAGTAGAGCGCTGGGACGACCGATAAGTTAGCGGTTCTATGGCTGAAAGGTGAGTTTCTGAAAGTACCGAACAGGACCCATGCTGATATCTTTTTACTGGAAAGAATTTTTTTATGTTATTTTCTATCTTCATTAAAAACTCCACCTTCCTTCTCTTTGGTAAAAACATCTCAATTTTTTTGCTTTCTAATAGCTGGTTTCCATTGAACTAAGTTTCCTTTAGGCTTATGCTCAATTCTGTCCTCCTATTCAGAATCGAGAATTTCCAGCTTCGACTGTCTTTCTTGCTGTTGCTCCAAAAGAACTGGCACGTTGCCATTAGAAAATGTCACAATCACGCGGCTATTACGTAATTATATGAAGAAATTGCATGTAACTATAATAAAGCAGTTAATACAACAGTGGTCTCGATTTCATTAAAAGGACGAGTTTACTGTTTTCGATGGAAGACCTCTTGGCGGGATTCTGCTTGCTCATCATGATGAGTTTTTTCCAAATTTAATAAATTGTGTTAGATGCCGCTCATCATGGAAGGGTAGATAGTGGATGAGGGGCAGCTAACAAAGAAACCAAGCGTTAAATTTGGAAATCTTTTAAGATCACTTCGACCAGTCTCCTTGTTTTGAATTGGAGAGTTAGGTATTTTGTCGGCATATTATTTCTCCTTTTCGAAAAGATGTAGATTGATGAGTTGAGAGCAATATCTACTTCATAGGACACTTCATCCGCTCCTGTGGAAGTCGCTTTTGACTTGATTTCAAGAAAAATCGGCGATTCTCTTTAGTCTCTGGATTTCCCGTCTAATTTTTGAGCTAAAAATTCGTTGGAGCTTTCCTGTAGTAAAACTACTACAGTTGATCGTCGTGAGAAATATTAGAGGACAATTTCTCGGCGAATGATTCCGTATTTCGTAAAAATGCGACGAGAACCAAGTTGGACAGTCTTTTCTTATTGACCTGCTGTATGTCCTGATCCTACACGTTTATTTGCCAGTGTTCTCGTTAATATTTCTGTGAAGTACTGTTCCTATAAGATCTAGCTTTCGCTTATCCTTTATCCTTTTCCTTAGCGCACTGCAACGGTGTCGTATGCAAGTCAAAAGTATGTCGCTTTTCATCGGTTACTTCATAACCTTTCTTGTATAGCAGAAGGAATCATCCGGCATTTGGATCTACATAACCACCTAACTGGGAAATGAATGCAAGTCTCAATTTGACACACACTACCAATGACAACGATGTAAAAGCGTCGGTTGTGAGATGTCAGATATTTCTGCATTATTTCCGTATCACCGACCGATCAAGCGCCTGTGCTCGAACTCTCTCAGACTCTGCACTGCAGAGTCCGGAAAATTTCCGTTGGAGGAGTTTGGTAAGCGTACCTTGTTACTTATTATGCCAGAGAAGTTTTGGGATAGCAAAACATAATTTGTCTAAAATAGAAAATTAGTACTGATAAAGACGAACTAATCACCTTGCAAGTACCTGAGTGTACTGTAGCTTCATCATGCTAGTGTGTGCCCCATGTTCAGGAACATAAGCCACGCCGGCATATGGGGTTAAGCACAACGCAACCACAAAGATATAGAAAGACGCTATAAAGAAATGGCTGACCTGAAATTGGATTGCAAAACTGGCATATTTTCCGGTTTTTCAGCTTTCACTTACGAAGCTACTGGGATTCTCAAGCTTAGAGAACCCCATTCACGCACACTACTGAGAAAAATTTCGGTGGAGGAGGTTCATCGCAATGCAAATCTTTCTTCAACTATTTGAAAGACAAGCTTATCACTGGTTCGATACGTCGGTAGGTCACCGAGAATCATTGTAATGGCCAGATATGCATTCAATCACCTCCAACGATACTTAATGAAGGCGAATGCATGGCGCGTCCTTCAAGGATTTATCAACGCTAAGAGCTTTATCCTGTTTTAAAATGAACACGATTGGCATATCACACACTCTTGTTGTTGCTAAGGCTGACAGTAAGGAAAGCAAAAGAAGTTGTTTTGATGAAGGTGACGATCTCACTTGTCTAATTAGAGAACAGTGTTCAATGTCGGTCCACAAAGAGCATTGTGTACTTGATCGAAAAGTCAACAGGGGATGCTACCCAATAATTCTGCTTTGTTTTCTCTTCTAGCTTTACATAATGAAGAAGAGATGTGAAATTTAAACATGTGGTTATGGTCACACTCTTCTTCATGAAGAATGGTAAAGAACGTGATGTCAATAGACTCGAGCGTTAACATCGGAACAAAAATTTCTATAAGATATGAAAACTAAAATTAGATTAAGCCGGCGTTTCGATGCTATCAGTGATGGTAGTTTGGTTTCCTTTCCACTGAAACAAGACCAGAAGATTTGAGAAGTACGGTTTGAATGATCACGGAAATCCACTCCCCACTTCAAAGAAGTCTTTTACAAGATAATCTTTGTATAGCCTATACTGCATAGTTTCTCCACTGCTTCAATTGATAAGTAGCAGTGGAAGAACTGGAAAGAGTAAGCAAGTATTATTTCTATTCAGTTGTTGAAGAGGTTTCCAGAAGGGGTGAACAGTTCGTTTGAATCCACAAAATATTCCGGACTTAAACTCTACGGTGCAGCAATTTTCCTCATGAGCTACAAAATTCAATTTAAAAAAATCCGGAAACAAACACAAAGACCCTCATTTAGTTAAAAAACGCTAGAATTTTTCACTAGAAGTGAATTCAAAACAAGCAAGAATACATAGGTGAAATTATAGAAGAGCATTTGCAGCCATCTCTGAAAAATTGCTTTGTACTTCTGAAAGATTTAGTTCCATTGCAAGTTCCATCTGGCTATCATTCGTGATTGGGGAGCCATTGAAAGTGTACGCGCTTTCAAACAATCCTGACGACTCACCAAAATTACAGAGTGGCGCAGAATAATATTTACACTCAAGGGAAAAAATATGCAAATAATTCGTTGTAGAAGTAGGTAGAGGTGCAGAAAATTCATAGTTAATACTGTCGAAATGTACATTCCGCCTGAGATCTGCAACAGTTGAACGTTTTCTGAAGTTTATAGATTTCTGTTTTGAACCTACGTGTAACTTTTTATTTATTACCCGTTATTTCGCTTTTCATTATAGGGCATTATATGAAGTACAACCACAAATGGGCCGAGATACTGGCTGAGAGAAAGGCAAAGCAAGCGCGTCAGTGATGCCGTGCGTCAAACATGAGCCCCCGGAATGGCAGTCGCGGTTTGAATCTGGCCTGGGATGTGAGTTCTGCGAATATCTCAGCATGATGTTAACTTTTTACTTACTGCTTATTATTATTGCTTACAGTAGGAGATGATATGAAATATAACCGCTGCAATTCTGATTCTTCTTGAATTTGAATTCTAAGGATTTCTACGCGCGATTTAAAAAAAGTATTATATTTTTTCAACACGTTTTTTAATTGTTGGGCGTACAAGAGGCTGATGAAGTGATTTATTCGGCTAACGTTTCGACGTCTTTGTCCTCATCGGAGCGGATGATCCGAATCGGTGATCCACAGTTGTTCGTCTTCTCAATCTCGATGCGTCTTCGCAATCGCACCGAGACGAATCTTCTTCAGTGCAACACCGCACAAATAAGGAATCCCCATGTCGCAGTGCTCTTTTACAAAGGGCGGTTGTTGTTGATAGGACTATGTTTTGATAAAAAATTGGTTTTTCAACTGATAATTCACCTTGAAATTTAAATACATGTTGATTATTTTGCTACCGAGGTTAAATGACAGTCAGCTTGAAAATTATATTTTAAATATTATGGCATCACAGAGGTGCGTGTAGCCCAGTGGTCGGAAGCTCCTGCAATACACATGGGATTGATCTCCGCGTCCCAGGCTCGCTAAGCCTTCCAACCCGGTGTGGGGAAAATTGGTAGCAGACTTTTCTGCGATGACAGCTGCACTGACTCGATATATCGGTAGGCCACTACAAGTCATTGTACAGGTCAGATATGTATTCACTCACTTCCAACGACATTTAATGAATTCGAGTGTATAGCGCATACCTCAGGGATTGATCAGTGGTGTGAGCATGATACTTTAACCCTTTTCTAAGCAATCACATGTGAACGGAATTGATCTGGGAAGCATTAGTCGGTTATGAACCCAGTTAAGCTGAGGCTGCAGTTGAAATCACAATGTTAGCTCTTTATTTGCTGCCTACTGCAATTTTTCACGGCAGGATACTATGCGAAATAAAGCCATAATAACACAGACATTTGCAGTTGAGTGGTTGCTGATTTCACTGGTAGGTAGAAAACTAGCTGAGAGACAAGTGAAACGAATGACCCACATGGTGAACGCATTAGTCTCCGAGAGGGGTAATAACGCCTTCGGCCCGATCGCAGACACCTACGTCTTGGAGTTTTGCAATTATTTTAGCATCATTATGGTTGCATTTCATATAATACCCTGCCGTGAAAAAATATAGCAGGCACTAGATAAAAAGTTAACATTCTGAAGCTCTTACTTTGATGTAGCGAAGTCCAGAAAACGAAAGCAAACTAACCCTCCATACGATGAAGCAGTCATCCCACTTCAGTCCTGTTAAGGACAGCAAAGAAACGAGAATCACGCTGGAGGAATAGCAGAAGCCGAGCAAGGCTATAGTGCCGAGGACGAGATATGCCGAGCGTGCCCCAATGCCGCTTAGCGTCCAGATGCTCTGAAATGGAACACTAGCAGTTACGTGTACGAGATGCTTACAATGTTAAAAAAGCAAACACAAAACAATTGTACTTCAGCACCTATGCATCTAAATAATATAAACAATAATCTGAGAGCACTTTACGCAGCTATGGATGTGTTCCATAGGTCTTCACTTAGGGTCCCACGGGAATTGTCATCCGCTTACGGCTGCGAAAATAAGGGTCGCATTCATCTTTAAACCCAACAGGTTTCCGCCAGTAAAATACAATACCTCTCAGATTACGGTAGTAAGTTCCTGGTTTCAAGCACCACGGAAATCGCACATTTGATGGTTTTTATTAAGGCTCAGGCTCAGGTCAAGGCTTGTGATTCGAGAACAAAAGCAATTGAATCGGCAGCTTTTGGTCTGTAAGGGAATGATGATATTACCAACCGCATTTGCCTTGGAGGTTTAAATTCTAAGCGACTTCTTAAACAGATGGAGCAATACCTTTTTAATGCGCTCATGACGCTGTATTTTCACGAATTTTTGTACTTAATGTGGTGATACGAGCATTTTGCAATGAACAAGCTTCGCACAATAGGTGTTTAAGAAATTAAATAAAGAGTTAACGTTTTATCTGCTGCGTGCTGCAAAATTTTACGGCAGGGTATTATGTGAAAAGCAGCCACAAGGACAGATAGATAAAAGGTTTAAATTGTGATTTGGAGTAGAAGCTCAGCTTAGCTATTGATAGCTGATCTGTACTCTGCAAATCAATCCCGTTGGCGAGTGATTGTTGATTGCTCCTTTAGCTCGAAAGCTAGGTGAGGGAAAGGCAAAACAATGGACTCAGTGGTGCAACCGAACTTGTGAACCCCCGGAAAGGGTAATCGTAATTCCATCTGGCTAGGGATCCAAGTTTTGCGAGTATCTCGGCATCATTGCGGTTAAATGGAGAATATAGAAAGTCGGTTTTTGAGTCATTGAACGAGGAGCGTTTGAAAATTCACCAGTATAAATATAATGTGAATGAGAGCAGAGAGTAGTCCCATCACCAGCATCAGCGACTGGAAGTAAAACAGCCAACGATTAGAAAAATATGAGGGCGTCGAAGGTCCATACAGTGCATCACGAGGAAAATACTCCATTGCCGCTGATTCTGCAATTCTATTAGTAGTTACGTAGCTAACCATCACCTTTTATCCCCTCAAACATATGGCGGAATAGATTTCTTTGCAATGCCTAAGTTCTGTAGTTTCTATTTGATCTCAAAGCAGCTTAATTAATCAAGCCATTTTTTTCATAATTTGACCAACGACAGTAACTTGTCTGAGGTCGTTGTATAAGAATTGGAGGTTGTAGAGGTATAAGAACATAGCAGAGATATCTAGGCATCTAGCAAGTGCCAAATGAATGCTGGATATGAGAGGAATGGAACGACTACCTCTTATTAGCTTGGTAGAACGAATATAACCGGAAAGATATGGTGAATATTTCGCTCATTTGCGACGCTTTGGTAATCGTCAATAGAAAGGTGATTAAATCAGGAGTTAGTAACGACTTTTTGATTAGTCTAACGACATGGAAACGCTTGACACGGTTTTAGAAAAAGAACCTGAAGTAAAAGAAACTGCTTAGCTGGAAAAAACACATCTTGCTTCTAAATGTCCTAACTGCCTAAAGATTTCTAAAGATTGTATAAAGATTAAGATTAAGGCTTCAATAAGATCAATACTTCCGTCTTAATAAAATTGAAATCCTTTGTCTAGTCCAGGGAAAGACTAGAAAAAAAAAGAGGAGCAACAACTGTTCTCGAGAAGCATTGTCTTATTTCACAAGAGCATGAATTATCCGTTGAATTGATTCGTGTCCAAGATTCAGTGACTACTAAGCTCTCGTTTAATATTCTGGAACTCCAGACAACACGCAAATCTGCCGATCCTGTGTGATCCACTGGGTGTAGTAAAGATATATAAAGCGCCGTGCAACTGTGAAGTGTAAGGTGGTTAAACGTGATTATTAGAGCTTTGCAATTTCAACAGTACATGCTGGTGAATCCGTTTTCACTTGGTGTTCCTGCCTGCAGAATGGATAACGATAAAGCTCTCGGCGTTGACCAATCCCTGAGGGATGCGCCATGCATTCGACTTCATTAAGTGTTGTTGGAGGTGACTGAATGCATATCTGGCCTTTACAATGACTCGACTCGCGGTGGCCTGCCAATGTATCGCAAGATTCAGTGACTACTAAGCTCTCGTTTAATATTCTGGAACTCCAGACAACACGCAAATCTGCTTATCCTGTGTGATCCACTGGGTGTAGTAAAGATATATAAAGCGCTGTGCAACTGTGAAGTGTAAGGTGGTTAAACGTGATTATTAGAGCTTTGCAATTTCAACAGTACATGCTGGTGAATCCGTTTTCACTTGGTGTTTCTGCCTGCAGAATGGGTAACGATAAAGCCCTCGGCGTTGACCAATCCCTGAGGGATGCGCCATGCATTCGACTTCATTAAGTGTTGTTGGAGGTGACTGAATGCATATCTGGCCTTTACAATGACTCGACTCGCGGTGGCCTGCCAATGTATCGAACCAGTGCTGCTATCCTCCTAGAAAAGTCTGGTACCAATTTGTCGACCCCGGAAGGATAGAAGGCTCGGTGGGCCATGGGCGCATTTCACGTGCGCGCCTCAGTGGCGCCTCCAAACACTGCGCCACACGAGCGCTGTGCAGAATGGGCAGTAATGTAAATGCTTCGTCATGGTGTGCGTTATATCAGATGATCATACTTTCCTTCCACGTAGAGCTCTCATCGTTAGTGAACGGTACTATTGGTGGCTCATTTCCTACCGTTCTCCATATTGAGCATAATAGTGAGCTAGCAGAAAAAATATGGCTAAGAGAAAATCATAGGAAAAGCATCGGTGGTGCAGTGCGTGGAACATAAACCTCTGGAAACGATAATCGCGCGGTTCGAATCTGGCATCGGTCTGAGTTTTACAAAGGCGCCGGCATTATAAATCTAAAGTCTGGTACCAATTTGTCGACCCCGGAAGGATAGAAGGCTCGGTGGGCCATGGGCGCATTTCACGTGCGCGCCTCAGTGGCGCCTCCAACCACTGCGCCACACGAGCGCTGTGCAGAATGGACAGTAATGTAAATGCTTCGTCATGGTGTGCGTTATATCAGATGATCATACTTTCCTTCCACGTAGAGCTCTCATCGTTAGTGAACGGTACTATTGGTGGCTCATTTCCTACCGTTCTCCATATTGAGCATAATAGTGAGCTAGCAGAAAAAATATGGCTAAGAGAAAATCATAGGAAAAGCATCGGTGGTGCAGTGCGTGGAACATAAACCTCTGGAAACGATAATCGCGCGGTTCGAATCTGGCATCGGTCTGAGTTTTACAAAGGCGCCGGCATTATAAATCTGTTGTTCTCTTTTCACAGCAATCGTGAGGTTGTTATTCAGCACACCTTTACTTCCTTGCAAATATAACACATACAACACAACGCTAGCTGACGTTTCGGCAGCATCGCCTTCTTCAGAGTCGTTTTTATCTGCTTTCCACTAAGGAAGAACGGCCGCTTAAAGTCGCATATGGTTGAATTTCAACGTCAGCTGCCGTTGTGCTGTATGTGTTATATTTGTAACGAAGTAAAGGCGTGCTGAATAACAACTTCGCGATTGCTGTAAAAAGAGAACAACAAATTTATAATCCAATGCCGAGGTTAATAAAAAGTCGATCTTGGGTATTATTGTAGCTGTATTTCACATAATAGTGAATTATTCACGGGTAATGATTCACCAACGCTTTGCTTATGTTTCACTTTAGCGTTGTGGAAATAATCTCATCGGAGCAATTACAGTGTTTTGACTTTATTTTTCCAGTTATTCTTTTTTCACCGCAGGTATGAGGTGAAATACGACCACAAAGGTGCTGAGATATGAGCAGAACTCGGGACCTCAGGTGGACTTCGAACCCGCTATTATCCTTTTACTCGACTCACGTTGTACACTTCACACCGACAGAGGCTTCTACGCCGACTTTCTCTCAGCCATTCTTCTACGTAAACGTTCCATCAGCAACCACAAGTCAATGGGGATGATCTGAGAGGGAAGGAGTGGGAGCAAACATCGGCACTGAACCAAACAGACTTGGCGATGTTGTGTCCTCTATGGAAAAGCTGTATTTTCGCAGTTCAGTTCCGGTAACAGTCAGACAGAGTTCTCATGTAGGACGAGCCTACTCCTTGGTCGACGAGCGCTGATAAAATCGCTTTCGTTTCGACACTGTCAAACGCTTTTTCATATTCGACAAAGGTTTGGACTAGACGCAGGTGGTATTTCCGCGAAACTCCAATGAACCCAGACACAGTTAGGAGGTAATCCATGCAGCAAAATCATTGTCGAATTCCTCTTTCGATATTAATTATTATTAATTACTATCGGTATTAATGAAGATCAAACTTTTGAACAGGAACCATATTGAACAGAAAGGCTACTCACCGTGATGTTACGAGTGGGGCTGGCCTACGCGTTGTTCACGTGGGGTCGCGAGCAAGACACACCCCGGGGTCAAAATATTATTTTGAAATAGGGCGCCAGGTCACGTGTGATAGTGGGCATTCGTCTCACCGGTCCATCTTTGGACTTTTGAAATTTATCCAGAACGCCTCAAGAGTTCTGCGCGTTGATGTTTTAGATTCCCGCGCTAGGATCTACAAACTCACTTCAAAATCATCGCCGTTATGCTTTTCTACCCTGTGCGTACCTAGAGGAGTGTTTCGACGTATTTTAACTTTCCCATCCAGGTGTTTTTTGTGGGTACACAAGGTGGTCCACTCGTTTTCCCAATGTAATCCTCACCGCATGCGTTACATGAAATCAAGTATATTATGCCTGAACTCATGCAATCCCCGTCTCTCCCCTTAGGACAGATTATACAATTTTTTGAGCTGCACAAACGATCATAGAGATGGTTGCGAACTAACTGATGGCGCAGGATATTGGGTGGTATGTCAATAATAGTTACATGATTTTCAGGACCACTTTTTCTTAAACATGTCTTAATGGCGTAACTTAATTCATTTGATATGAAGGGCAGCTTAAAGTGTCTCTTACCCTCTTTCGATTTTTCTTCGAAAAGACTCATCCAACGTCGTCGCTACGCGCGAGAGGACAATCTTTGTGAAGAGCTTATACAGGAGACTCAGCATGACTATGATGATCGTGCAGTAGTTACGAGGATCCCTTCGGCCGCCTTCCTTAAGCAGGACGAACGTGCATGACGTCCTTCGATTGTCCAGGATTTTTTCCTTTTGCAAGCAGGCTGTCATATGGTTCGCAAGAAGCTGCAAACTTCGGCCGCTAGCTTTAACAAAGTTGGCAGTGATATTATCGGGTCCTGCGGCTGCGCCTCTTTTCATGCTTTCTATGGCAACTTGAGCCTCCGATGGAAGAAATCCAGGTGGATTTTCTCCAGTGGGAATTTTAGAGCCTGGGAGAAAAACTGTGGAGCAGAACAGGTTGGTGTTAAACTTTTTCGTTATTATAATTTCAATGATGCTCAGATGCTTGCAAAACTCCGAACCGCAGGTGTCTGCGGTGGGAAACGAACGCGCTATTACCCGTTCCAGGGACTAGCGCGTCCACCACCACACTATACGGGTCTTTCGCTTTGCTTGTCTCTCAGCTAGTTCTATCGAACAGTCGCAATCACTCGTTGGCGGGATTAATCTGGGAAGCTCAAATCGGCAATGGGCCCAGTTACGCAGTTAATATTAGGTTCAAATTTTGATTATAACTATAGCCTGGCCTAAGTGGCTTAACTGGGCTCGTTGTCGATTTGGGGTCCTCAGATCAATCCCGCAAACGGGTGAATGCTGATGGCAAAATATCGATAGAACTAGCTGAGAGACAAGCGAAATGAAGGATCCGCATGGTGTGGTGGTGAAAACGTTAGTTCTCGAAAAGGGTAATAGCGCGTTTGTTCTCCACCACGCACACCTGCGCTCCAGATTTTTGCAAATAACTCAGCATCATTGAAGTTATATTTTTGAACATACCGCGCCACTAAAAAGAATAAGCAGTAAGTAATAAGGTAGATTTGTTTCGCTATTAATTCCCTATCATCGTGGGAAGATTTGATGATCCCATCTTCGCTCATCAAGGCTCAAAGCGAGACTTTGTAATCACACAAGCCCCGACGACCTTTTTTCTGACTGCTTTTTTTTCTCAGCTGCTTCCAGCAGTTTCTTCTGCCTGTGCCAATGTAGATCTTTCTGCAAAACTCTTTCTTTTGCAGTTAGCACTTATTGCTACCGTGTTGAACTTTTTGCAGTAGGAACAGGCTTCTATTTCCTTTTTTTGCTTCCTAGTGATAAGTGGTGGAGATGCGATTCAATCTTCTCGTTTGGAGAACTGTGGCAAATTCGGAAAGTAGCTCGTAGTCTGCGGCTGCGTCTTGCTTAATATGCCAATCACGTGTGGATCGGACTTCGTTCAGAATGTTCTCGTCATATACAGCTAGACCTTTTCCTCGTGGTCGATGAAGAGAGTTCTTTTCCAGCTTGCCACTGAATCGAATCTTCGCGCGAAGAAGGCGCTGATCAGAACCGGTACAGAATGACGGGACTACTGATGGGTCAAGTAGGCCGCATTAACCAGCCCACGCCAAGCAAAAGTCCGTATAAACTGACTAATCATGTGTGGTAAAGTTTTTGTAGAAAAACCGGAACTTGGACATAGTTGCGTCTCTTACTACCAGTTACCAATGTAAGGAGAACAGTTCAAAAGATCATTGAAGCTATATAGTTTCTCACTACCTTCAAGTTAACTGATCCTTATAGATAAGTCCATTAATATTTATAACGTGGAAAAAATGAGTAGCAAAAGAAAACATCAACCGATGAGAAGCGGTCGCCCCATAAATTTGTATAAAAATTGAAGATTTTCTTGTGTAAATAAAATGGACAAGAAACCTTTATCTGCTAACATCTGATAATACCAATACGATTTAAGAACTACTGACTTGAATTTTTAGGAATTCAGCGGTTCGAAATCTCTTCAGTTCAATGTCCTCGATGAAATGTGAACGACCGCTAAGCAAAGATACTCACCAAAACATGTAACTAGTAAAAAAAATCATGTAAACAATGCAAGTTCTGTAGTGCTACCAATCCAGCAAGGTGATCATAACTTTAATCCAAAAGTCTGGTGATAATGACGTCACCAACATTTTCTTCGGAATGACTCAACTATGTAATAAATTATTTCTATTCCGACAATTCTATTTTAGCGGAAGACCATGCCAGCAGAATGCGATACAAAATCGTTCCTAGTGAAATTTGCTGAGGTTCTCGAGCACACCAAGAAGCTGACGGAGAATGCTGGTATCCGTGACGAGTTTTAAATAAGGCTTTATGCTACACTTTGCCATTTCTTTTGAAGTTATATTAATCGCTATGGGCTGGCTATCAAAATTCCAACTAATTCAGAGTAGATTATCAGCTGAAAAACAATTTATCATCAACTGGTAATGATATC
>MQTX01000391.1:109590-148429 GCA_009735665.1 Angiostrongylus cantonensis
TCACAAACACCCAAATGCTCCTAGAGCGTCTACGTAACGTGTCTCTTAATAACGCGAACATGATGGAGTCTTTCGATTTTTCCGCGCTTTACACCAACATATCGAATGACTCCACAATCCAAGCCGTCCACGAACTTCTTGTCGAGCGTGAACGAAGAGTACATATGCATGGGTTGTCTAACTAACCTTCCTCATTGAAAGTCATGTAAGCGGTGCGCGGTGAGTTTTTCGAGAAACTGTTGATCATGTTGGACACGTTGGTCTATCTATTTCATATTGCGAAATAACAGTTGGTTTTAAGTCTGCTGTCTTTGCCATTTCGACCCATCAGCTGTTAAGTTTTTGGTATTGCCTTTTGTATTCCTTTTCAGATGATGGGCTATAAAGGGTAGCAGCACTAAGATCTCTGTTGTTTCAAAATCTAACTGGCGAGGAATAGCTATAAACTGTCCTTCCTTATCACTAACTGATAGTCTAATGGCCTTTGAATTAATCAAATCTCTAATTCTGTCCACACTAAACCACATCAAACCACATTTCTGTACGGCTGTGAGGTTAGAGAAAGACTTTCTACCGCGATAGTGATTCAGGGTTTTCAGAACGTCATCCAAAAACATGCGGAATTTCATATCAACTTCCGTGTTGGGGTCCTGCTGTCTAAAAAGCGCTCTAGGAAAAGGAGACGGTGGTTTTCTCGTCACTTCATGACCTCCTTTCTTATTCAATATTTCCTGCTTTGCCTCACAGCGGAGTCGATCTTAAAGGTCATACAAATTGCGTGCGATCTTACGCACGGTTGCCTTAGGAATGGGTTGTGATGGTGCAAAGCTTGGACCCAATTCAAATAGTGAGCGTGCGCTTTCAGGTATGATCATAACCCGAATGACGACCCTTAATTTTCTTGGTGCATTGTCAACCGCATTTTGACGGCTATCAGGAGCGCAAAAAAATCCTTTACGGTTGCTTGAAGCCGAGACGTTTGAGTTACTCGCAAGATTCTTTGAGCTTCCGTTGTAAAGCTATTTTGGCAATAGATTTATTATTATTTCATATCAATATTGACCCACCAACTTTACTCGTCCAAAGGTGATCCTACAAGTACAAAGCACAAAAATGCTCCTTTGACACACACTTCTTCATTCTTTCTTCATTCTGGCGTACATTTCGTTCCGCTTTCTTCGTTGTGCCACTCTAAGTAGCTCATAAAAGTGTGTATTTTTTTTAAACAGAGTGCTGTGAAAGTCTTTTAAGCGCTACTCAAATTTTCAGTTTAGTGTGATTAAATATGTTTAGCGAGGCTTTGAAGCGCCAGCTGTAAATGCAATTGAATCCATCATCACCTGGTTTTTCTTCAGAATCAGTAGCAGTAAAGATGTTCAGTTATGGTGTTCATGTAGGATGTAGGGCGGGAGGATTCTTCTCCCTGGCAGGGTCCACCGAGCAGAGAAGAAGTCCGGCGTTTCCACCAAGAAGCATAGCTAACAGTAAACCAATACCAGGATACATCATCGTTCTGGTACCAAAGCCGCATTGTGGAAAATCTCCCTTTGACCCACAAGGGCTGCGACTGCCTGTCGTGGCGACGACCTGGGACAGACTTTGGCCAGGCTGTCCTCGAGATTTCAGGGAACCACAATGGCTTAACCAGAAAATCTCCAAAAAATGGTGATTCTGCTGGGTCCCGCACAACTAGTGAGGACGGGCCGTTCAAGCATCAAGTGAGCAAGGTACTGATAATGGCTTCATTCTCTGTAGCCATACACAGCGCACTCATAATAGTGGATTGTTCAAGTGCAATGAATCGTACGGTGTGCTCACAATTAATCTCGGCGTTAATTAACTTTTGAATCCTCCTTTTCCTATGCCTACACGATGTCGTTAATAGATGCATGTTATGTTTGATATCTAAAGTTTTGACGACTTCGACTTTCTCAAGGCCTACGCTTTTCCTGATTATTCGATCAATATTGTGTACTCCTAATAAAATTCCAGTTATAGAACAGAACAAGTGTTTTTCTGTTAGGTGGTAACCACCACTTTTTCAAAAGTTGCTACTCGGGTGTAATTTAGATACGACCAAAAATGGACCACGATGAAATTAGAACGCTAGGCGCTAAGTTAAGTGTGAAAGCGGAGCATTCGTTCTTTCTACTCAATTTTAATATTTCAGTGTATAAATTTTCAGGTCTTCTATAAAGGATAAAAAGGATAAAGCTCTCGGTGTTGATCAATCCCTGAGGGATGCGCCATGCATTCGACTTCATTAAGCATCGTTGGAGGTGATTGAATGCATATCTGGCCTTTACAATGATTCGCAGTGGCCGGCCGATGTATCGAGCCAGTGCTGCTATCCTCCCATACAAGTCTGATACCAATTTGCAGACCCCGGAGGAATGGAGAGCTTGGTGGGCCATGGGCGCATTTTCACGTGCGCGCCGCAGTGGCGCCTCTAATCACTGCGCCACACGCGCCCATCAGGTCTTCTATACTACAACTTTTGAAAGACTTCATGTCTAGCTATGTTTCTGAAATAGTTTTGTGTCGTTGTAGCGCCACATTTTTTATTACAGTATACCCTTTGTTCAATATGAGCGACATGAGAATGATAGGTGTCGATTCCTACAATCAGTGTCTGGAAATGAGCCACACTCTCTACGGTAAACCTTCCAGCATCAGCAACAATGACCAGTGATTGTCATCCCATTATGAAGCACCCAACGATATCTCTCCCTCCATTCACCAAGTTTTCCGTTCAACTGTGTCACTGTTCCGTTCATCACTCGGTGTGTCTCAGCATGATTGTGTTGAAAAAGTGATTGCCAGTGCCTTCTAGCCGACAGCAGACGATTGATTAATAGTGGGTGCAAACTTCGGGTGATTATAAAGTCACCTATTTTAAACCTATTTTAAAATTCCTACAACCCATTTTAAAATTCCTACAATTGCCCCTTGCCTCCTTTCTCTATTTTCTGCGTAATCTCTTATCTCGAGCTCTTGTCTTGTCTCATCTGTCAGTTTCCTATAGTTTCCACAAGAAATAGAAATGAGAAACAACATGTGTTTATGTTGTTGAGCTTATACGAGTTTGCTAGAGATGTTTAATCTGCTAATGTTTCGACGTCTTCGTCTTCATCAAAGCCGACGATCCGGTCGATGGTCCACAGTTGTTCCTCTTCTCTATGTGGCGTCGTCATCTCACATCAAACCTGATTTTCCTCAGTTGAGCATTTCGAATAAACCGAACACATCCGCGACGCTATTTTATACAGGATGGTCGTTGTTGATATCATTACCAGTTGATGATAAATTGTTTTTCAGCTGATAATCCACTCTGAATTAGTTGGAATTTTGATCGCCAGTACATAGCGATTAACATAACTTCAAAAGAAATGGCAAAGTGTAGCATAAAGCCTTATTTAAAACTCGTCACGGATACCAGCATTCTCCGTCAGCTTCTTGGTGTGCTCGAGAACTTCAGCAAATTTCACTAGGAACGATTTTACAGGATGGTCGTTGTTGATATCATTACCAGTTGATGATAAATTGTTTTTCAGCTGATAATCCACTCTGAATTAGTTGGAATTTTGATCGCCAGTACATAGCGATTAACATAACTTCAAAAGAAATGGCAAAGTGTAGCATAAAGCCTTATTTAAAACTCGTCACGGATACCAGCATTCTCCGTCAGCTTCTTGGTGTGCTCGAGAACCTCAGCAAATTTCACTAGGAGCGATTTTGTATCGCATTCTGCTGATGCGAAGTCCAATCTTTTTTGCCGCTTCGTTGAGCTTGTTGATCATCATCTCTGCTTCATTAGTACTTCTTGAGAGAAAAAACAATGCCGTCAGCAAAACGAAGGCTTGATAGGAATTTCTCATTAATACGTATGCCTTTCTCATAACAATCAAATGACTTCGTTATCCACTGCAGTACAGCACTGAACGGCTTTGGCGATACTGTGTCGCCCTTTGAGCTTGTAGAGCACACTTAACAAGCATACGGGAAGATAGTTACGAAGATCCCTCCGGCCTCCTTTTCTAGGCAGGATGACTGTGCGGGACGTCCTACACTGGTCTGGAATTTCTTCCTTTTGAATGTAAGCTGTCATATGGTCTGTGAGAAGTACGTGAAGATTTTGGCCTATCTCTTCTCTTCTCTCTTCTCGGCGTTAATCAGTCGCTGAGGGATGTGCCATGCATTCGACTTCATTAAGTATCGTTGGAGATTATTGAATGCGTATCGGGCCTTTTACAATGACTCGCTGGCCTACCGATGTATCGAACCAGTGCTGCTATCCTCCCAGACAAGTCTGGTACCAATTTGCCTACCCCGGAGGGATGGAAGGCTTGGTGGGCCATGGACGCATTTCACGTGCGTGCCGCAGTGGCGCCTCCAACCATTGCACCACACGCGCCCTTTGGCCTATAGCTCTATGGAAATCGGCGGTGACATGGTCTGATTCTGGAGCTGTGTTTTCAAGCTTTCTATCGCAACTAGAACCTCCGACGGAAGAATTCCAAGTGGCGTTTTTCCAGCGGGGATATTAGGGCCTGGGACGGGGATTGTGGAACGGAAAAGGTTGGTGTGTAACGTTTCCGCTATTAATTCTATATCATGGCAAAAAGTTTTGACGATCCCATCTTTTTCGTATTCTTCCTGAACAAACGCGAGGTGATATTATTATTCTTTACTCACAAATACGCTGACGTTTCGGCGGACTTCGCCTTTCTCAGAGCCTGGAAAGGTCAAGTTGACAGCGATCTACTCGGTAAAACGCCCCCATAACCAAACAAGGAAAACTCTAAACCAAGATTTCAACCACAATGAACACAACTTTGCGCACCCACCGCTTTCTATGAGGCTTCCACTGAGTATGTCTAGTGGAGACCAACCGCACAGAATTCACATGGAATCGTAATGTGCCCTTCCCCTCAAAATAATAGGCTTATATACTGCCCAATATCACGCGTGATAACGAGGCATTCTTCCCTGCGGTTCATTTTCGAATTTCTGGAATTAATCCAGAACGCCTAGAGTGTTTTGCGCGCTTGTGTTTTCGCCTCCCGTGCAAGGATCGTGACGCGTATTTCAAAGTCCTCCTGCTCATGTCTCTGGGTCCTATGCGTGCCTAGTGGGGTATTTGGTTTACTTTTGCCGACTAGGTGTTCTTTCATGCGGACACAGAGGGGTCTACCCGTTTCGCCAATGCGGAAATAGTCTTGTTTTAGGGTGTATGGAGACTATGCGGTCTCGGTGCCCGGTCGGCATATCTCGTTCTCGCTTCGACAGCGTCTCTTGGCTTTATCTTTTCGTTAAGCGTTATCGTGAGCTCCTTGCTCTCCCTAGTGGGATTAAAGTGGAATGAATGTATCGCCATATAGCGCGTTTGTTCACAGCCTTTCGTTAAACTTCTACCAGAACAAAAATGGGTATCTTACTAGTAGTACTATTGTATGCTCTTTTTTATGCCTCTTTGGAACGCAAAGGATTTAAGCCTTTGTTTTAGGTCACTGTGGCAGAGAGCATTTTTCAGCTTTTTGCTTTGCATTCTTTTTCTTTATCCAGCTTTTAAAATGACTAATGAGTGGAGCTATCCTCTTGTATGTTGTTAATATCGAGGCTTCACACCAATTGTACGTTCTTCCAGATCTGTGGAGGAATATTCGTTGCGACTATACTAACCATGAATTTTTTGCATTTGTATCTAATTCTACAAATAATTGTTTGCATATTCTTTCCGTTGCAAGTCAAGAAAATTCTGAGCCGTTCTGTGATAACGGTTTGTTTTATCGATATTTAATGGTGGGTAAAAATCGTTTACTGGTTTACTTAGTCAAATACTTAGACAGTCCGTTTTCACGTATTCTTCGTCTTCCAGCTGATAACGAGGCATTCTTCCCTGCGGTTCATTTTCGAATTTCTGGAATTAATCCAGAACGCCTAGAGTGTTTTGCGCGCTTGTGTTTTCGCCTCCCGTGCAAGGATCGTGACGCGTATTTCAAAGTCCTCCTGCTCATGTCTCTGGGTCCTATGCGTGCCTAGTGGGGTATTTGGTTTACTTTTGCCGACTAGGTGTTCTTTTATAAACCCATTTCTAAGGTAACCTTGCGTAGGGTCGCATGTAGTTTACATGAGCTTCAAGATAAACTCCGCAAAAGGCTAGAGATGAAACGCGAAATAGGTGTGAACAGCACCAATTGGGGGCCTTACCAATAACACCATTTCCTCAACCGTTCTTTAGACAGCAGGAGCCCAATAATGAAGTTGATGCAAAATTTCGGATGTTTACGAACGAAACTTTCAAGGTCCTTATTCACTAACGCGCGAAAAGGTACAGCTCAAACCTCACTGAAGTGCAAAAACGTGGTATGCGAGAGGTACGAGAGCTAATAGGGTTGAAAAACATAAGACTATTCGTTAGTGATAAAGGTGGAGAGTTCGTTGCAATTCCCCATCAGTTAGATGTAGATCTAACGAAAAAGCATCTTGAAGATGCTTTACTTTATCGGCCATCATCTGAGAAGGAGTTGAAAAGTAAATACCGAAAATTGAACCACGAATGGGCCAAAATGGCAAGGGCTGCTGGTTTAAAACCATCAGTTATCTCTCAACTTAAAGTTGACTTACCAACATGTTCTGTCTTGTACTTACTTATAAAAACTCGTAAGTTAGTATCCAGCGATGACCTAATGTCTACCGATCCACCATTGTTTAAGATTAGGCCGATCATTAGCTGTGCAGACGGGCCAACGGATAGGATAACATGGTTTTTAACCTTAATATTTAATCAGTTGTTGAAACACATTCCAGCCCATCTTACAAATACCCAGATGTTTCTGGATCGTCAACGTACTGTGCAGCCCAGCAGCGCGGACATGGTGAAGCCCTTCGACGTTACCGCGCTTTATATAAACGTGCTGAATGACTCCTCAATGCAAGCCATATTCGAACTCCTCACACCACAAAGGAGAAATAAACATGTATGGCTTCAAGATAGAGCAGTTGATGGCACTCTTAAAAGAATGCTTGAACTGCTCAATCTTCAGATGGTCCGGAAATTACTACGCTCAAATAAGAGGGTTGGCAATGGGACAGCGACTGGCACCAAGTCTTGCCATTGCTTTTATGTCTAAGGTGGAAGCACCATTGACCGATCTCCGGCCATTATTCTACCTCAGTTATATAGATGGCCGTTTTGTCATTTGCTCAACACAAGAGGAAATGGACGAATGTTTTGCGCCACTGAATGGACAGTCAGGGTATATTTAGTTCACCCGAGGGAAACCGAAAGAAAACTGGCTTCCACTGAACGTTCAAGTCAACCTATCGGAAAACGGCCACATTACCAAGTGGTACCGAAAGCCAAGTAGCAAAAACATCTTGGTTCATTACCTCTCCTCTCACCCCTCTCACACGAAAAGGGCGCTTGTAAGAAACATGTTTCGAACAGCAACCAACGTGTGCACGGGAAAAGAACAGAGGAGTCGCGAAACTTGGCACGGCAAATAGCCATTTCTAATGGTTACGAAACTGTAGCTCGAGATAGATACGGGGGAAACGCTAGGCCTCCAAACGACAACTCTAGTGATAAAAAGGTCCCATTTTTCATATCCTTCATCTCAAATGATGTAAACGCAGCTATAAAACGCTGTTTAAGAAGGGCAAGTCTAGAAAACTCCGCAAACGTAGTTGAAATGCCACCGAGTAATCTGAGGCTCCAACTAGTTCGTAACCGCCTATATGACCGTCTATGTGCAACGCAAAATTGCATAATTTGCCCTAATGGAAGAGACGGTGATTCCATGAGCTCAGGTACAGTTTATCTGATCTCATGTAAGGCGTGCAGAGACGAATACATTGGCGAAACGGGCAGACCCCTCTGTGTCCGCATAAAAGAACACCTAGTCGGCAAAAGCAAACCAAATACCCCACTAGGTACGCATAGCACCCAGAGACATGAGTAGGAAGACTTTGAAGTACGCGTCACGATCCTCCCACAGGAAACGAAAACACAAGCGCGCAAAACACTCGAGGCGTTCTGGATTAATTCCAGAAATCCGAAAATGAACCGCAGGGAAGAATGCCTCGTTATCACGCGTGATATTGGGCAGTATATAGGCCTATTATTTTGAGGGGAAGGGCAGATTACGATTCCATGTGAATTCTGTGCGGTGGATCTCCACTAGACATACTCAGGGGAAGCCTCATAGAAAGCGGTGGGTGCGCAAAGCTATGTTCATTGTGGTTGAAATCTTGGTTTAGCCTTTTCTTTGTTTGTTTATGGAGGCGTTTGACCGAGCAGATTGCTGTCAATTCAACCTTTCCAGGCTCTGAAGAAGGCGAAGTCCGCCGAAACGTCAGCATATTTGTGAGTAAAGAATAATAATAACACCTCGCATTTGCTCAACAAGAATACGAAGAATTACTTGATCAATGCCGAGGTTAATAGAAAGTCGGTCGTGGAAGATCTCATCTTCGTTCATCAGGGCTAACAACAGAACATTATAATCACACATATGTATTCTTTCCTTGATGAGCTAACACGAGGTTGATAATATTTATTTCGGTTATTTATTTTTTATTTATTTATTTGTTTCGGTTAATATTTATTATCGGTTTCGAAGTATAATCACACAGTCTTGACGGCAATTTTTCAGATCCCTTCTTTTCTCTGCAGCTTCCAGTACTTTCTTCTGCTGGTACCGTTGTAGATCTTCCTGCAAAGCTCTTCTGCAGCGGGCATTTATTATTAGTCATGTTAAACGTGTTGCAGTAGGATCAAGCTTCAGCTCCCTTTTGTTTTCGAGCAACTCCTTAGTAGTAATGAAGATGCGATCCGATCATCTTGCTTGAGGAACTGAAGAAATTTCGGCACAGCTTTTCAGTTCTTCGACAAGCAGCTTGTAGTCTTCGGTCGGGTCTTCTTTAATCTGCCAATTACGTTTGGATAGGACTTCGTTTAGAATGTTCTCGTCGTATAAAGCTAGACTTTATTCTCGTGGTCGATGAAGAAAGTTTTTTATCAGCTTGCGGCTGAATCGAATCTTGGCGTAAAGAAGGCGGTGATCAGAACCAGTACAGAATGACGGGACTACCGATGTGTCAAGTAGGCACCATCTCCTGCTTGTCAGAATGTGGTCGATCGCCGCATGAGTCACGCCGTTAGGAGGCTCCGGTATCCAGCGGCGGCTTTCTTTCTTCTGGAAATACGAGTTACCGTGGAAGAGACGTGCTGCTGACAGGAGTCATGTGAGGTGGTTGGCATTCTCATTTCTTCTTCCCAATCCAAAATTTTCGATTTTGTATTCGCTCTCGTTGGCCCCATCCTATTCTCGCGTTGAAGTCTCCGGCAAAAATTTTGTCATTTGCTCCATGATTGCGAATAACTTTTTCCAAATGATAGTAGAACGCATTTAATTTGTACTCATATGCTGCGTCGGTCGGCGAGTAGTTAAGTGATGACTATGGTCTTTTTATGATGCGTCAGTTGAAGACGATGGACGGCTGTGAGAGGAGAAAGGATCCCAGATGTGTCGACGAGATAGACAATGGACGGGAGGACGACAAAGCCTACGCTGGCAACATTTCGTGGCCGTACCTTTCCTCAGCCGATAACAGTGGCCCCGTTGTTCAGTCGGCCTATGTCGGTCTTCCTCATTTTTGTTTCTCGTAATAGGATCAAATAAAATTTAATGCGATCTGTGGCAACAAGAAGCGCGTCGGTGTCTGCAGAGAGGGTTCTGGCATTATATGTGCATGAAAAGCTCTGTGCATAGTAAGAAACAATCTCCATGGCGTGTCGTACGTGTGTTTGTCAGATCCGGTTCTAATGACGGCCTGCGCAACCCGAGATTTTCTTGCCTCTCACCGGTCGTCTCACCGCCTGAATGCGCAATGCATCCGACTTCATTAAGCATCGTTTTTGCCTTTCTCATTTCGTGTTCAACTACTTTTTTTGAAATCGTCTTACATTTCTGGGTGTACACTCCGCTCTACATTTCATATTCATCCTTGTATTGTTTTTCAAAGTAGCATTTGTGTTTCCATTATTGAAAGTAAAGACTGGAACCGTTTGCCATCTTAATGTAGCATTCGCCAAAGAAGTTTTAAAGAACATATGATACTAATTTGTTTGCAAAATCTTTCCGTAATGAGCAGCTTTGAAGTAGAAGAGCGACGGAGTGAACCTTTTGTTATCAATTACGGCCACTTGAAGACGTTTGTTAACGTACATATTAACACACAATCTACGTGCCGGAATGTGTTACTTTGCGCATAGACATCTAAATTTTCTACAACGAACGATCTACAACGGTACCAGCAGAAAAAATACTGGAAGCTGCAAAGAAAAGAAGGGATCTGAAAAATTGCCGTCAAGACTGTGTGATTATAATGTTCTGCTGTTAGCCTTGATGAACGAAGATTGGATCGTCAAAACTTTCTGCCATGATATAGAATTAATAGCGGAAACGTTACACACCAACCTTTTCTGTTCCACAATCCCCTTTCCGTGCCCTAATATCCCCACTGGAAAAACGCCACTTGGAATTCTTCCGTCGGAGGTTCTAGTTGCGATAGAAAGCTTGAAAGCACAGCTCCAGAACCAAATCATGTCACCGCCGATTTCCACAGAGCTATAGGCCAAAATCTGCACGTATTTGTCACAGACCATATGACAGCCTACATTCAAAAAGAAGAAATTCCAGACCAGTGGAGGACGTCGCGCACAGTCATCCTGCCTAGGAAAGGAGGCCGGAGGGATCTTCGTGACTATTGTACCGTATGCTTGTTAAGTGTGCTCTACAAGCTCAAAGAGCGACACAATATCGCCAAAGCTGTTCAGTGCCCCACTGCAGTGGATATAATGAAGTCATTCGATTGTTATGAGAAAGGCATACGTATTAATAAGAAATTCCTATTAAACCTTTGTTTTGCCGACGGCATTGTTATTTTCTCAGGAAGTGCTAGCGAAGCAGTGATGACGATCAAAGAGCTCAACGAAGCGGGAAAAGATTTGACTTCGCAGAAATCGTGTTTCTTCATGTTCCTTCATGGCGTTTATAACAGTTTCGAAACCGTAACGACACCATCCTAAGATGACACGATCTGAAGAGAAAAATGCGACGATGGTACAGATGACAAAGATATAACGTGAGCATAAAAGGTAAAACTCATTAAAAACTAGCAGTTTTTGTTTTATTGTTTTATACGACCCGTGTTCACGTATACTATGCGGATCCCAGCACTTCTCACATTCGAGTCGTTTTCTCGCATCCATTGTCCACGAAGATCTTCCAACCTTACGTGTGGCTTCGGCTTTTGGTTGATGATTTTCATTTCGTCTAGAATGTCACAGAATGCTGGTTCATCAATTTTTTCTGGAATTCTGAGATAGCAGGGCTGGATCGTTCCCAATTGGCTTGCAGAGAGTGACTTCTTTACCAGAAAAGTCTAGCACCAATTTTCAGACCCCGGAGAGATGAGAGAGTTGGTTGGCCAGAAACGGAATCGAACTAGCCCCATGCTCGCGATGAAAGACATCACTGCCACTGTGCTATCCGCTCCTTCAACAAGTGTCATAGCTCACAGAAATACGTATATTACATTAAACAACACCTGAATAAAATTTTAATCTGATATTGTTACAAACAGTATCAAAGTGTGTTGATCAAATTCACCTTGACATTAAATATCGCTGGAGTGCAGAAAAACATACATTGTCATTATGAAACTGTCAGGGAAGTCTCCCTTGTTTCTAGTAGTCTGTTAAACGTCTTTAAAAAAATTTGCTGAGATATATGCAAAACTCTGGACCGTAGTTGTTTGTTTTGTTGACGGGTGATTACTGGTGGCAAAAGATCGGTAGAACTAGCTGAGAGTGAGGCAAAACGAAGGGCCCGCATGGTGTGGTGTTGAACGCGTTACTCCCTGGAAAGGACAATAGTGTGTTCGTTCCCCACCATGACACCTGAGGTCCAGAGTTTTGCAAATATCTCAGCAACGTTGTGGTTGTATTTAGCTCAGTAACCTGCCGTGAAAATTGTAGTAGGAAGAAAATAAAAGGTAAAACACTGTAAACTTGAGCTTATTTAGTTTCTTCGGTATGAATGGCCTTTGCAAGAAAATCTCTAACTTCCTTCATTCACTTCTATGTGGGAAAAGATTTATTGTCTTGCGAGTGGATATTCATTCCAAAATGACTAATTTTTGATGTTCATCATTCGCGCATATTTTCTTTAGTAAGAGTTTCGATTTCGCTTTAGGCTAGGGTAACTCAATAGGGTGCATGTGCATTAGGATTTGATAACCAGGAGCATTCCTTAGACACTTTCGGTCTTTTCATAAAATGCCCTGGTAAAGGTGATGGCTTATGGCAGAGGCCAGAAACGGAATCGAACTAGCCCCATGCTCGCGATGAAAGACATCACTGCCACTGTGCTATCCGCTCCTTCAACAAGTGTCATAGCTCACAGAAATACGTATATTACATTAAACAACACCTGAATAAAATTTTAATCTGATATTGTTACAAACAGTATCAAAGTGTGTTGATCAAATTCACCTTGACATTAAATATCGCTGGAGTGCAGAAAAACATACATTGTCATTATGAAACTGTCAGGGAAGTCTCCCTTGTTTCTAGTAGTCTGTTAAACGTCTTTAAAAAAATTTGCTGAGATATATGCAAAACTCTGGACCGTAGTTGTTTGTTTTGTTGACGGGTGATTACTGGTGGCAAAAGATCGGTAGAACTAGCTGAGAGTGAGGCAAAACGAAGGGCCCGCATGGTGTGGTGTTGAACGCGTTACTCCCTGGAAAGGACAATAGTGTGTTCGTTCCCCACCATGACACCTGAGGTCCAGAGTTTTGCAAATATCTCAGCAACGTTGTGGTTGTATTTAGCTCAGTAACCTGCCGTGAAAATTGTAGTAGGAAGAAAATAAAAGGTAAAACACTGTAAACTTGAGCTTATTTAGTTTCTTCGGTATGAATGGCCTTTGCAAGAAAATCTCTAACTTCCTTCATTCACTTCTATGTGGGAAAAGATTTATTGTCTTGCGAGTGGATATTCATTCCAAAATGACTAATTTTTGATGTTCATCATTCGCGCATATTTTCTTTAGTAAGAGTTTCGATTTCGCTTTAGGCTAGGGTAACTCAATAGGGTGCATGTGCATTAGGATTTGATAACCAGGAGCATTCCTTAGACACTTTCGGTCTTTTCATAAAATGCCCTGGTAAAGGTGATGGCTTATGGCAGAACACAGCATAGAGAAACTGTGAAACGCTTAAAAATGTATAAGAACGTTACTGAGAAGAATATTGCAAGTGAATTAGGGTACTGCGCGCACTTCATAGCCAGCTACCCCGAATAGCTCTCTGTGTAGGCATTCTTTTGAATCCGCCTTTTTACTGAGAACCTGTGAGTCATTAGTCAAACCACTTTGTTTGTTCGCTTTCATTTGAACCTGTGTAGGTGACATTGTAATTGTTCCAAAACGCAACACGAAATTTACCCAAGTTTTTGTGCCTACATCCCACTTTATTTCCTGTTGGGACCGCTTTGATTTTAAACAGTAGCTGGCGTGTTAAGTGTTGCTCTATGCTCCATTCTCACTTGAACCTTTTGGTGGTTAATTATTTCAGTATTTCAAATGTATAACTATATTGTAGCAGTTTCCCATAGGAAACGTAATAATTCCATGTGAGATAAATGCACTTTTTCTAACAAGACAACCACATTTCAACTAGCCTTTACTCTGCATGGTCACACGTTGTTGTGCTACTTAGTTTGAGCTATCGAGAGTTTCTTTCTACCCACATATAGGAAATGGGACAATTTTATCATCACTAGGCCACAGGTTAGCTTCTTTTCTGACCTAACAAGAGGTCAGAATAGTGAAAAGGCTCGCAGATATGCGACCTCGTAAACTTTTAACTTTTAATTTTGATTTTTCAAGCTAAAAATCATATTTTCAAATATGCTAACTCAATAACGCAGATATTAACCAGATAATGTTAGAAAAGCGGCAGAATCAGATAAAGAGGCATTCCGTGCAAGGACAGGAAGTCCATAGGCAGTCGTTTAAATTATTATTCGAGGATCACTACAATTTTTCGTTGACCTATGAATGCTTCTCTTTTAAGTTAACCAACTCTGTCCATTTCAAATGTATAACTATATTGTAGCAGTTTCCCATAGGAAACGTAATAATTCCATGTGAGATAAATGCACTTTTTCTAACAAGACAACCACATTTCAACTAGCCTTTACTCTGCATGGTCACACGTTGTTGTGCTACTTAGTTTGAGCTATCGAGAGTTTCTTTCTACCCACATATAGGAAATGGGACAATTTTATCATCACTGGGGCAGGTTAGCTTCTTTTCTGACCTAACAAGAGGTCAGAATAGTGAAAAGGCTCGCAGATATGCGACCTCGTAAACTTTTAACTTTTAATTTTGATTTTTCAAGCTAAAAATCATATTTTCAAATATGCTAACTCAATAACGCAGATATTAACCAGATAATGTTAGAAAAGCGGCAGAATCAGATAAAGAGGCATTCCGTGCAAGGACAGGAAGTCCATAGGCAGTCGTTTAAATTATTATTCGAGGATCACTACAATTTTTCGTTGACCTATGAATGCTTCTCTTTTAAGTTAACCAACTCTGTCCGTCAAACCTATCTATGACGATATCACGCACTTAAAGTACGAACCGTTCCCTCTGCCCACCTCATTATCAGATTTCTCACAGCACTGTTTGAGGTCTTCGTTGCCTTCATTGACTAATGCACTCTTAAAGTGAAGCGTTTCTCGATACGTGCGGTCCTTCATGTTAGTTTGCCATCTCTAGCTTTGCTAGCCAACAAATTCCACATGCTACACAACGTTACAGGTAACCGTATCCATACAGTATCAACTCATATCTGCAGTCACACCACCCTGAAACGCAACATACACAGGTTTTTGAATCATCCCGCTTGTTGCTCAACTCATTGTTTGTCACCGATCACAATGAAGAGCACTATGTAATTAAAGAGACAATTTAGCTCTTGCAGCATTTCCGTCTGTTTTACACCGAAAAAGTAGAAGATGTAAATGTGTTAAGCTGTAATATCATAGCAAACCAGAGAATGAAAAGGTATAAGCCTCAAAGACGCAATAGATGGCACATAAGACCCTGAAGGCGTAGTCACAAGTTCAAAGCTCACGCTCACGAGTTTTGCTCATGTCTTAGCGTCATTGTGGCTCTCATATAATGACTGAAAAACGTTAATTAACAACTTACTTTCCATGACAAAACCCTGTTTATCAGAAATCACTTTCCATACATAGAAGCAAATGACTTTTTATGCTCAAGGCCTGCGAAAACCGTAAACCGACTTCGATCACAAAAAATTTTAAAGAGTGAAATACCCACATTTTTGGTTCTCAATTTCTTGTACCTTACTGTAGTCGAAATTCTTCTCCGAGCCCAGAAAAAGTGGCACAATATTTTTTTTATTTCTACGAAAGGTTTCAGGACCGTATAATTATGATCCTCGCAATGAGCCCTTTTCGATGTTCAGCTTAATCTTAATGGCTTTGCAATGCCGATCAAATCCTCTACGACAACATAAAGATGTGCTCGTCATTTACAATATTTCATGAGAGTTTTTCGTGTGATTCTTCTGTTTTCCATGCATTGGTGTCTTTTAAGCATCTTGCACAGTAATTATCACTTTGCAGTGTAGACTGTACATCCAGTTGAATTGGCTATCAATTCGTTTTCCTTGTAGAATCGGCGGATCGGCAGCAATGGAGTACTTCTATCCTAATGCATCATTCTCGCCTACTACGTCGTCGTACTTTTCTCCTACAGAAATGTATTATTTCCGAATAATGATGATAGTGATGGCTTTATTCTCAATTACCATGCACGCCGTATTTATATTGGTGAGTTTTTGAGTGTTTGGGCTCAATTTTTCCCTGAAAATCTGGCGGACACTTTGCTACGAAATGTTTTTGCCATTGTTCTTGAAATGCCCTTAGGACACTAAAAAATTTTTCTCGCGCATTTAACATTTTGAGGATATTGTTTTATGAAATAATTTTTTTTTAGAGTATTTGGAGATTGTGTGGCCTTGGCCCCTCCTCGGCATACCTTGTGCTCGCTTCCACAGCATTCCTTGGCTTGGGCTTTTCATTCAACACTATGCTCAGCACTCTGCTTGGATTCATTGGAATGAAGTGGCTTGATTGCGTCATCGTGTGGCTCGTTAGTCACCAGTCATTTTCTTGGAATTCATGCGGTCAAATAGTTCTTTATGTTATTCCTTTTAAAGCAATATAAGACCAGTAATTGCATATGTTAAGACATATGTTGTCGCTTCGCAATTCTCGAATGGCTTCCATAGACCTTATTTTTATATAATGGTTTTATTCCTCATGTTTGTGGATCATGCATATGAAATGCTATATTTCCACCTGACAAAGAAGCTCAATATTCTCTCCTTAACCGTCGACGAGCCCACACACAGATTTTCATCATTTTCCTTGGTGGCAATGCCGAACGCTGCTTTTCTGTGTTCCTCCCTCCTTCATTTCTAATTTTTTTTGCTAGTCAATGAATAAGGCTGTTCTATAAGAGATAATGCATGTATCAAACTACATTCTTCCACTGTTACAGATCTCAGGAGGAGTGTTCATTGCAGCAGAATTGAGCATGTGGTTTATCCACTTATACCTACTTCTACAGCGAATAACATGCATATTCTTCCCAATGAGAGTCAACGAAATAATATGCCTTCCAGTGGTTTTAGTGAGTATTTATGAATCATTTTTTAAACATTCTGCAGTTTACTTATTGTGAAGCACATAAAATATTAATAAATAAAAGACTGAGAAAATTCAGTCCTGAAGATGAGGAAAATACGTGTGATCAGTGCCATTAAAGGGTAGGACTTGCTACAGCAGCCCGCGAACTATTTAGCTGCCTTTCAAATTAATCAAAGCCTTTATTCAGGTGACAAGAAAGGTTTGCCAGACGTCTCAATTATATAGATCGTTGAAGTTGAAAATACAGTATATTGAGAAGCCGCAATCAAAAACAAGGCTTTTTCGGCGTTGTGTACGAAAATTGAACTGGTGATTACCCACATTTCGCATTTGTTGGTGTTACTCTCATAGCCCACGGATCTCTCCCATATGAGGAATCTCGAGCCGGTTAGTCGCGAAGCTACATGGCGTGTCTCCAGGTGGCGGATAGGGGGTTAATCGCGGACCAAAAGCAACCTTTGCTTCCCTTAGACGCAAGTGGATCCAGGGAATGGACTTTCTGTTTCTGCTGCGCCGATTTGGCACATACTTTCTGTATTTGCTAGGCGTATTCATGCATGCGTGTGTGAGTGCGTTCTCGCTTTATGCGGATTGTATTATACGAGTTAATTCGGCCAAAAGCCTGCAATCAAGTGACAGGGAAGTATATGGGAGGCGGTTAGGAGTCGCCTCCAACAAATAAGCTCCATGTCCACTTTGGGAGAGCCTGGCAAGCTGCCCGTGTGTTTAACCAACCCCCACGTTCAGAGCCCAGCAAGCTATACGTAGGTATAAAAATGCTAAACACAGTAAAAACAAAGAGGCCTTGCATGCGTAGTTTTCTTGTTCAGCAATCGCGAGGTTGTTATACAGCATGCATTTACTTCCATAGAAAAACACACAATACAATACAACACAACAGTAGCTGACGTTTCGGCAGTATCGCCTTCTTCAGAGCCTGGAAGGGTATGCTGATATACAATTTATTAGGCCAAACACTTCAATAACACTTACAGTAAGACGAAAAACTTCATGGCAATTATAGGCCTTATTCCCCTAACTCCGAAAGGGCCCCCAGTTTCGCAGCGTTGGGTAGGACGAGTACGGAGAGGCTGCTAAAATCTCAGGGCCAGTGGAAGCTGCCTGGATCTAGAACTATGGTGACGATCTGTACCTATAATGCACGTACACTTGTATCCGAGTCCTCGATAGAAGACTTGCTCATGCAAGCAAGAATGATAAGTTACGACGTCATGGGTCTGGCCGAGACGAGACGACGCCACTTATTCAACGCCGTCTATGACTCTGGAAAAGAACTGTTCCTTGCAACATGCGACAGAAGAGGAGTAGGCGGTGTCGACGTTCTCGTAACAAGAGTTTGTCCATGAACATGGATTCGTTCGAACAGCTTACAACCCGAATCGGACGTTTACGATTAAAAAGATGTGGATCAACACAGGCTTTGACAATCTTCGTCGTTTACGCGGCAACATCAAACTATGAAGAAGAAGAAGTCGAGGCATTCTACATGGACTTGGAGAGGTTCTACAGAGAAGACCATACATTCTTCAAGGTCATCATTGGAGATTTCAGTGCCAAGATCGGACCAAGAAGATCGTCTGAGGAACGTTACATTGAGACCCACGGGTTAGAATGGAATGAACAGGGTGAGCGACTCTCTGAGTTTATCATGGCGACAACGACCATCCATAGTAACTCGCAATTCCAGAAGCCTCACCCTCAATTCCGAAATCCGACATGCCATTTCGTCGGTGAAAAACCGAAAAGCTCCAGGTCAAGACAGGATGAGATCAAAACATCTGAAGAACCTTTCGCCATTTCTCGTAAACACACTGGCTTGGCTCTTCACACGTTACCTGTCCGAATGCAAGGCCTCTACTCAGTGGAAGACCAGCAAGACCGTGTTGTTGTCCAAGAAGGGCGACCTACACGATATAGGCAACTATTGCCCAATCTGCTTGTTGTCCGTCGTCTACAAGCTTTTCAGTCGAGACAACCTAAACATGATTGACAGAACACTGGACGAAGGACAGCCGTGTGAGCAAGCAGTTTTTTCGAAAAGAATTTAGTACGATGGACCACATTTACACGATAAAAAGGCTAATTGAAGTATCGTGAGAGTACAAAAGACCGCTGGGTCTCACTTTGATCGACTTAGAGAAGGCCTTTGATTCAATTGAGGTAGAGCAGTCATGGAAGCCCTTGGTAGTCAAGGAGTCTCTACTCAGTACATAAAGATTCTTCGTGAGCTGTACAAAAATTTCACAACCGAAATTTCTCCATTCTACAACGGATGTAGTGAAGAGAACAAAGTACACTCGACTTCGTGCCCACCTTTTCGATCCAACGGTTCTTTCTGCCCTAACACATGCGTCAGAAACCTGGTCGCTACGTAAGCATGATGAAAGATCACTCAGCGTTATAAGGACGATGCTAGGAGTATCCTGTTTCACACAAATAAGAGATGAAATTCGAAGGTCCAACCTACGTCAACGATCGAAAATCAAAGAAGCCGTTCTATACGCCAAACAGTCGAAGATAAGGTGAACCGGACAAGTAATGCGTATGATTGATAACCGATGGACAAGAGCTGTTAGTGACTGGATTCCTCGGGATGTCAAACGTACTGCAGGAAGACCACCGACCCGATGGTCAGAGTTCTTCACGAAAAGCCTAGGGAAAAGATATGATGCTCGACGAGTCCCTAAAGCGAGCTGAATCCACTGCGCTACTCTTGCACACGACAGGGAAAAATTGAGGATTTACTGGCGCCCGCTCGAGTCACTCGACGATCAACGGACTACAGGTGATACAGGTTATACTCTCATAGCGAAGTTAATGAGGTTCACTTAGTGATCCAGAATTCTGGTGGTTTATGCAAGCAACCAACATGTTGACGCGTCGTTTACAATACGTGCATCTTCTTGCATACCTTTCTACTAATCTTTTCTTCAATACGTTATTATGTTATCTTACTTCTTACTGCTTTTTTACATGTTTTTTCTTCAATGGGAACTCATTTTGATATCAATCATATAGATGGGGCACGTGTGGCAGTGGTTGGAGGCGCCCTTCGATACACATGGGATCCATCTCCTCGTCCGTGGCTCACTAAGTCTTCCATTCTTCCGCGTTCGGCAAATTGGTACCAAACTTATCTGGGAAACAGAAGCTGGCTCAATACATCACTACGAGTCATTGTAAGGGCCAGATATGCATTTGGTTACCTCGAACGATGACTTGAAATGGAATGCATGGCGCATACCTTAGGGATTGATCAACGCCGAGAACTTCATCCATTTTATCTTTTTATCAGTCATGGATATAAACTTGCACAGTCCAAGCCACATAATGCGGCTTGATGATGTGTATGCTGCTTATATTTTAGAAGAAGTTCATGCTTCGATGATGTGTGGAATTGTCGATGTGGTCTCAGTGATCCGTTTTAACTGCACACACAGCGGAGCCATTATTCTCCTTATATTGTTTTCCATGTTCAGTGAACGTCCTCGGTTCAGTTAATTTACTCATTTAGCCAAGTTTCGCCTAATTTTCTTCAATAATGGTAATTTTTGTTGATGGGGACGTGCCATCGGGTTATTTCACAATGCAAAGGAGTGTTGAACTACACTGAAAAGCATGCGTCATTTCGGCTACTTCCGTGCTGTGATGTTAGGAGGAAGATGGAAGGCGTGTGTCTTCTTTTCGTATTTATGAAATAGTTGGATAAAGCCGCTTTTTGTGAGGGCGCTACCTTTTCTTCGACGAACGCTGAAAAACGGAATTTGTTTTGACATCGTCTATAACCACACATTCTCCCCAGACTTTGACGAAGGTGCCTCTGGTTTGCTTGTGAAACATTCAGCAAGATCTTTTTGGGAATCTTACTTGTCCAATTGGACTATCATAATTTCAGTTTTTAAAACGTGCCATCGAAAATTTTTCGCGAATGGATTTTACCAGACGCTGGGCGATAGCTGATGAGATTTCTGTGCTAAACATTCTCCACTGGTCAGAAATATTTCCACCCTAAGGTCACGTTTTCGTATTCGACGCCGAGTGTTCACGTGTTCAGGGCGAAGAACGCTATGCTTGTTCATTAATGCAATGGTGTTTTTTTTGTCTTGCCATTTGTAGACTTCATAATAAACAATCTGGATTGCTTTTTTCACCCGCCGCTTTAAGAGTTTGCCAGAGAGTTGTAAAACTAGAAAGATCCGAGTGGAATTTTCTGTTTAGAATTCTATATCGGAAGTTACTAGACATGCTGTGTAAATGCCGCAGAACGATTTGCCACTGAAATCTGCCAGCGATGACTTGATAAAGATTTTCTCCAAAATGTTCCCATCATTAAAAAAAAGCTTTGCTTTCCCTTTTCTACGATGGCAAACGTTTCTTTGTGTTCTTATGAACCGATCTACTTGGGCAGATGCGAGCTTGGTGAAAGTTGTCGTTGTAGTTGTAATTATCGTTGTCATGGTTGTTGTTGTTGTTGGTCAATGGCTGATTTTCGGGAATTTTGCCTTCTCCAGAGCCGTGCTGTTACGAGTGGGACTCAAATTTCATCGTAATTGTTTATACTTTAACAAATTGGTAAATGAAGTTTTCCTTGTGGATTAACTCCTTCAACAAATCCTGGTGGACCTCTATTTCTCGCTCATCGGTGCACAATACTGTGCGTAATAGATAATCCAGAGATTGGAGACAGGTCCCTAATCTTAGTGGTCAAAGTTCATATGTCGCCAATCGTTGAGATGGATAACAGTTGAATAAGCGAAAAAGTGTGTAGCACAGACTTAGAATAAGTTTGCTTGATTAGAGGCAACGTAGGCAAGGTGCTTTCTGGAGATGCTGATCACATACACAGATACTTGGACGGCCCATCCTCATTGGTTGTGCAGGCTCTGGCGTATTCTTCATTTTTCCGAGTTTTGTTGGTATAGCGACTGTGGTTCTCTGGAGCCGTGAGGTCAATCTGGCAACAGTTTGCCAGGTCGTCGCCACCATAGGTAGTTGCCACCGTTGTGGATCAGAAGAAGATTTGCCACCGTGTGATTACTTTCATACCAGGACAGAGATGAATCCTGGTATCGTTTACTCTTAGCTGAGCTTCCTGATGGAAACGCTGGATTTTTCAGCTTGGGAAACCCTGCCACGGGATGAATCCCCCGCTGTACATCGCAGCGTGACACTCAGGAACACCGCCCCGCCACGACGAGGCGGCAACCCGCTGCGAGGTTGGTCATACACTACTTGCCTTTTCTTATTTTTCGACGACGATCTTTTCCGCAGCGAGTCTTCCGACAGATGGGTGGATTATTAAGTGCACTGCATATTGTGGAGTCCAAAAAGAAACACTGATTCATTGGTCTCGACGTCGACCTGTTAAAAAAATCGTAACTTTCCTTGACGAAAACGATGGGTGTGGAATGCGGATCGTTGACAATGCACTTATTTTATTTCCTGAAAATGAATGCATCAATAGAGGAAGTTATCATTCGCGGAGGTACCAAATTATCCAGAAAGTGTAACCACATTTATTACTCCTAAGGTACGATTTTTTTTCCTGGAGCTCCGACGTAACCTTGCTATCCAGTTCTCAGCTGAACATCGAAAAACGTCGCGATGATTGCGATATGGAGAGGTCTGTGGCATTTCATAGTTGGGTTGTTTCTGTAGTTCCGGTTGTTTCCGGCATTGATCACTAGGATTAGGAAAACAAATCAATGGTGAAAGGATCGAAAAAGTGGATCATAGGTCGGTGATAATGAGAACGCTATTAACGCAACAGTTACAGAATTGGAGACATGGTAATGGGCCTCGTATTAACAACTAAAATATTTCTGTGATTAACAGAATGACACTCGGAGACTTCACTGACAGGAAACAGAATACTTTCACGCAGACGGCGAGCAGACAAATGGCCTCTGGCCATCTGCATTTTAATCTACCTTAGATTACTTACAACATCTGAATATTGCAAACAGCTTAAAAATTCTTGTTGCCAATTGAAGCAAAACACTGGTTACTATTTAGATAGAAGTACTCAGATGAGGGATGAAGCTGTCGCCATTGATCGATTCCCGAAGGATGCGCCATGCATTCGACTTCATTAAGCATATTTTTAACCGTTTTATTTACTGCCCAATCTTTTTCATGGCAGCGTATATTGCAAAATATAACCTCCTGAATGATGCTGATATATCTGCAAAACTCCGGACCGCAGGTGTTTACGGTGAGGATCGAAAATTGGTATCCTCAGCTTAACTGGGTTCATTGCCGATTTGTGCTCCCCACATCAATCCCGTTGACGGGTGATTGCTGACGGCAAAAGATCGATAGAACTAACTGAGAGACAGGCGAAGGACCCGTGCGGTATGGTGGTCAACGCATTACTCCCCGGAAAGGACGATACCAGTTTTCGATCCTCACCGTAGACACCTGCGGTCAGGAGTTTTGCAATTATCTCAGCATCACTGAGGTTATATTTCATTAAACATAATTTGGAGGTGATTGGATGCACATCTGGTGTTTACATTGATACGCGGTTGCCTATCGATGTATCGAACCAGTGCTGCTATCCTCCCAGGGAAGTATGGTTTCAATTTGTGGACCCCAGTAGGATGGAAGGATTGGTGGGCCATAGGTGCGGTAATCGATTCCACATGTGTGTTGCAGGGCTCCTCTCACCACCGCGCCCCACGCGCCCAAGTACATGGAACATTGACTATTTTAGAGAAATAACAAAATTCCATAGAAAAACACACAATACAATACAACAGAACAGTAGCTGACGTTTCGGCAGTATTGCCTTCTTCAGAGCCGCTTTTTCTGACTTCCATTGAGGAGGTTAAGAACAGCTGATTATAGTCGCATACTCTCATGACTCTCATCACTCTCATCAACCCTATGCGACTATAATCAGCTGTTCCAACCTTTCTCATTGGAAGTCATGTAAAAAGCGGCACTGAAGAAGGCGATAGTGCCGAAACGTCAGCTACTGTTCTGTTGTATTGTGTGTTTTTCTATGAAAGTAAATGTATGCTGTATGACAACATCGCGATTGATGAACAAGAAAACAACGCATTCATGTTCCAATGCCGAGGTTAATAGAAAGTCGATCCTCTAACGGATTGTTTTAGAAAAATGATTCCTCAGTCAAAGATATAAGCGAAAAACATGAGTGGACGCAAATCTGGGACCTTTCCGTCATGCTTTTAATTAATACAACAATTCCAATTTCAGATTTGCTTTTTTATGGTTTTCTTATTTTATGCTGCTGTGATTGCGTCATGTTTAAGCCCATACGCTGCCGCGGCTTTTATTCCAGAACACACTACTTACATTTATTTGGTAAAAAGTCCGTTTACCCCAATTCTTTCGAGGTGGGCACTTTTTAATTACCTCACATTTTTAACTTAATCTGTCCATTAGACATACTACCCGGATACTAGCATTCCATTCGTTTCCTCGTATCTAACATCTAAGAAGGTCTTTGAACTCTTACGTGTGCCTTCGGCCACTGTTTGGAGATTTTTCCTACGTCATGAGTTTTCGTTGAATGTTGGTCGAGTCGATCCTACCTGGAGTCCAGGTGTAGCTGGAATAACGTGTTCCCACCTGGATTGCAAATACTGGACCTTTCCCCAATGAGTACAATGCCAATTTCCCAATCCTAGAAGGGTGGGAAGTTTGCTGAGCCCGAGTGTTACCTCATATTTTACCTCTATGAAAGTCGTGACATAACTTCAACAGAATTTCCACATAATTTCTCTGGTCGAATTGCAAGCATTTCATATCTCACCTTAATTTTCAAACACGTTTGCTTCCAATTTCGCGCTAAGCAATTGCTCATGAAATTGATGGAGTCCGACTACCAATGTTCACGGGATTTCTTCTTTGCTACGATGGTATCTCGTTTGCTGAATATCTTTCGTCCAGTAGTGAACAATCTCGGGTGGCTTTTCATTGACGCAATTTAGAAGCATAGTGAAAGGTTGTAAAATGGAGAGGATCCGAGTACATTTCTTAAAAAAAAACTTACTCTGCTTCTTTTGTGTGGAATGGTATGGGTTTCAAAGTTTCGTAACTTTTTGAGGTTTCTAACGGATGCGTTAATAACTGTCTGCAGTTGTGATGTAATTGCAACTAATTTTCCTACTGTTATGCCACAACGCAATCATTCTATAGTATTATTGCCAGGGTCTTGGTCAGTGAAGTATCAGAAAGACTTAAAACACCTTCATCGATTATGGAACAAACATGAGGTTGATAAGAAGGTTTTTTCTTCTAAAGTCTTCGACTTCTTCGGTGCCGAAGTTCCGATTGTCAACAGCTCATCATCTTCGCAATGTGGTAATTCGTTGTTGCACCGAGTCGAATCCCGCAGAGCCTGAAGATCTGCGTCAGGTGTTTCAGACATTGGAAAAAATTCCGTGTTGTGTGACCGTCAATTAACGACACTGCATCTGTAGATCAGAAAGGAGAAGTCTTTGCTCTAGGAATACATGTTTATGCTTCCTCATGTTCAGCGGTGGCACGTTGGCTCGGAGAGACCGGAGTGAAATTTGTGGACACCAGAAACTGCAAGAATAATTTTATCATAGACAATGCATTTTAAAGCGGTTTCAAGACTCTCCAATTTTGCTTGTTCGAACTTCACTAGGTCTTTAGAAACCAGCATTTATTGACACCGGAGTGGTTGGCCACATCCTTTTTCAGAGCCAATCAAATTACGAATTACACTGTGACGTTATTAAATGCTACCGCTTATCCCTCACTGTTGCTAGTCCTGAAATTTAAATTGAAAGTCTCTCGAAATTCGAAGGAAGAGATGAGGCTCACGTCACAGGTAGATCATTTCACTTTTGGTTCCAAGAACATATTGGCAACGGAGTCTACAGGTAGCTCTATCCGTTGGAGTAGAAGTGCTATTTTTCTTGCTATGGGAGCTCTGCACTGCTCGAGGAGGTTTGCAGATTTTTATCTACAATGTTTCCGGCCTGTGGTATTACAACGCTGTTACATTGCCTTATTTTATGTTGAACAAGTTAGTTCCTCACTTTATTCCAACTTGATGTTGTCTTTTGAAGTAAAAAATTGCCATTTGCTTCTCTTCACCAAAAGTTTCGCTTGATAAATGGATGTAAAGGCGGAAGGAAGTACCCTTCAAAAAGGGCTTTTTGTAAATTCAGTAAAGTTGTTTTTACAGGAAACTGCATGCGGAACTCAAGCGGCGGATTTTCGGCCAAAGAAAGTGCAACATTGAAGTGACTGTCATTGCTCCAAAACCTTCAACCTATCTATCAAACGCTAATCAGTTCCAGCAATCGTTTCAGCATCGTTCTAGATTTCAGCGTCTTTCTTAGGACTTCATTTTAGTGCATGATAGCCTTCCTGCTTTCCTTTACAGAACACGTGGTTTATTGCTGATGCTTATTACCACGTCGCATTTTCTCCTGGAGTGTTGGAAATAAAAAACCTTTAATATTAAGAGTGCCGTTGTCCTTTGCTCACAGCTAGAGATAGTAGAACCAAATATTTTTTTGAAATCACTCCCTTAAGCTGATTTCACTACTTGGCCTTTAAGCGATCGGTTACATAAAGTCAGGATTGGTTTGCGATGAACTGAGGACGTTCTAGAGGGCCTACATGGGAATTCTAAGCAAAATCAGGTAGTGTCAGCATTCAATCTCCTAATGAGTAGCGAAAATAGCAGCCTTAAGTTGCAACCAAATTCACAGCGGAACCCTATTTTCTCCGAGAACGACAGCTATATGAAGAGGAGAATTCAATCGAGGAAGTGCATGGATCAGAATTATACATAATGAAACAGTAGTCAACAAGTACACAGTGCTAAAGCTCGAAAAGCAAACTGGCTACTGCATTAAGGAAGGAATTAATGAAAATTGCTTGGTTGTTACAAAAGCTTTAGGTAATCAAGCAGCCTTACTCTTCATAAGTAAAAGTTTTATAAAAAAGGGCCAGACGATCACGAATTTTATTTTCTTATTGTATCCCATCGTTAGGGCGCGTGTGGCGCAGTGGTTGGAGGCGCCACTGCGGCGCGCACGTGAAAATGCGCCCATGGCTCACCAAGCCTTCCATCCCTCCGGGGTCGGCAAATTGGTACCAGACTTGTCTGGGAGGATAGCAGCACTGGCTCGATACATCGGCCGGCCACCGCGAGTCATTGTAAAGGCCAGATATGCATTCAATCACCTCCAACGATGCTCAATGAAGTCGAATGCATGGCGCATCCCTCAGGGATTGATCAACGCCGAGAGCTTCATCCTTTATTTATCCCATCGTTAAGAAAAGACCCATTTCTTCAATTGTAGCTTTCGCAAGAGATTTGTGAAGCCGCGTAGTTTTCCATTACATTGAGATGAGACCGTCCAAGCAGAGAAGAACCGTCTGTAACCAGCAAAGTTGCATGAAATGAGAATTGAATGCAACGAATTTAGGGAGAAACAAGTGTGATTTAAATGACTGAAAACCACTAACTAATAATGTGAGTGTTCTTCTATGAAGAAACAGCGTTAATTTAATAGAGGGACATTAGTCAACAACGACTGCACAGTTCTCCAGTCTTATTAGAAAGTCAAACGAGAAATGCCATCACCAGCAGGAGCTACAAGCAAGACGGTTTCCGGGTAGGAAGTACATGATGGTGGGAAAACCACCCCATTACCTCCCGATTAAGGACTGCAGCAGCCAAATAGTTATGGGATGGAATAACAAAATCACTTAACACCTTGAAACGAAGGGATTCCAGCAGAACTTTTTGTAACTTTAACAACGAGAAACAAAATAAAACGAAAGATACAGTGTAAGCGAGACGTACATAGACGAAAATACGTAGGATCTATTCATCTCGTTGCCTGGCAATAACTCACTTTCCGCTGCGAAGCGACGGCTAGGAGGACCAACAATGCAAGAATGAACAACAACTGCTTGGGCACTAAAAGTATTAAAACACACGATGAAAGCTATAGAACCACTAATCAATGGCACTACGAACTAGTGGAGTAATTAACTTTAGAAACAAAGTAGAGAGAAAGCAAGCGTTCACGCATGAAAGACCTCGTAAAGAATAAAGTCATTTAAACGAGAAATAAATTGCAATAAAAAGCATGAAGCTTTAAGAGTTTATTGCAGCCATGAGAGATGTGCTGTGCGTTCCACTTCATTAAGCATCGTTTGAGATGATTGAATGAACATCTGACCTATAGAATGACTTTCGGTAGCCTATCGATGTATCAGTTTAGTGTACTACCATCCCAGACAAGTTCGTTACGAATGCTCCAACAACCGAATAGATGGAAAGCATGGTGAGCGCTAGAAGAGTGGTCAAAACTACAACCAATATTGTAGAGCATCTCGAACCACTGAACAGAGATCCCTATTGTGTTCATAGGCGTAAGCCTGAGAAATCCCTGCATTTTTTCATTCAAAGAACGCTTGAGTAGTAACAATACCACTTACAAGTCTGCAAGGAAAATTGGACAGTTGTAGTTGTCAATCATAAGTTTCTAACGGTCGTAGTTTACGGCGAGCTCACGTGTTACAACACAAAACATCATAACATGGCTGTTGGCCATGGCCTTTCACCCAGCCACTTTTTTGCCAATCGCAGCCCACCAGCAATCACTCGTCAACGAGAGTGACCTATGGAGCAAAAATCGGCATTAGACCCAATTAGGCTAAGGCTGAACTTCGGTGCAAATGCAGTGTACACAACACAGCATGATCACCTGTATCACCTGTAGTCCCGCTGATCGTCCAGTGACCCGAGCGGGCGCCAGTAAATCCTACATTTCTCCCTGTCGCGTGCATAAGTGGGTTCTGCTCGCTTTAGGAACTCGTCGAGCATCAAGCATCATATTTTTTCTCTAGGCTTTTCGTGAAGAACTCTGACTATCAGACTTTCCTGCAGTACGTTTGACATCCCGAGAAATCCAGTCACTAACCGCTCTTGTCAATCGGTTATCATTCATACGGATTACGTGTCCGGCCCACCTTATCTTCGACTGTTTGGCGTACAGAACCGCATCTTTGATTTTTGATCGTTAACGCAGGTCGGAGCTTCGGATACCATCCCTTACTTGTGTGTGAAACGTGATACTCCTAGCATCGTCATTTCGACTGCGCGTTCGATAACGCTGAGTGATCTATCATCCTGCTTACGCAACAACCAGGTTTCTGACACATACGTTAGGGCAGGAAAAACCGTTGAGTCGAAAAGGTGGGCATGAAGTCGGGTGTTCTTTGTTTTTCTTTACAACATCCTCATTGCTCTTAAGGCAAGGCTTTCGTCGTAGCCAAGATTGTCTAAACTCCACAGAGTAAGTAAAATACTTTGGAGCACAGCATGCCAGCAACTCGCTCAGACTGAAGACGTTTTGCAACACCTTCTTCGACTGTTAAGCTAGCACAAGGTTGATTTTAAAATTTTTTTTATTTTATTATTCGAACTGCATTGTCCTATACGTTCTGAAAAATACTGTGCAATACTCATTAACGTTGTCACACAAATACTGGCACCTACGTAATGGCTATTCGCTCGTTATAATTATGTATCAAAATCGTATCCGGACATAATAAGAAACGTTGCTTATGAGTTGAACTACTGAATTTAAGGCTTCGCCACCGTACTTCCTGTCATGGTTGGTAGTGGAAATTAGGTCTCCGAGTCAGTTCTCTGCACCTTATAATCATTAGCTTTGAGTAGAATAATTAAGTAGTAGACTTCGTAGAATTTGTCACGCGAGACTTTTCTGTAGTTGTCACAAAGCAATCTCTCAAACTTGGGTAACTAAACCGTTTACGATAAAAATAACTTAACACTAACATTGGTACAGTTGATTTTAAAATTTTTTTTATTTTATTATTCGAACTGCATTGTCCTATACGTTCTGAAAAATACTGTGCAATACTCATTAACGTTGTCACACAAATACTGGCACCTACGTAATGGCTATTCGCTCGTTATAATTATGTATCAAAATCGTATCCGGACATAATAAGAAACGTTGCTTATGAGTTGAACTACTGAATTTAAGGCTTCGCCACCGTACTTCCTGTCATGGTTGGTGCCAGCAACTCGCTTAGACTGAAGACGTTTTGCAACACCTTCTTCGACTGTTAAGCTAGCACAAGGTTGATTTTAAAATTTTTTTTATTTTATTATTCGAACTGCATTGTCCTATACGTTCTGAAAAATACTGTGCAATACTCATTAACGTTGTCACACAAATACTGGCACCTACGTAATGGCTATTCGCTCGTTATAATTATGTATCAAAATCGTATCCGGACATAATAAGAAACGTTGCTTATGAGTTGAACTACTGAATTTAAGGCTTCGCCACCGTACTTCCTGTCATGGTTGGTAGTGGAAATTAGGTCTCCGAGTCAGTTCTCTGCACCTTATAATCATTAGCTTTGAGTAGAATAATTAAGTAGTAGACTTCGTAGAATTTGTCACGCGAGACTTTTCTGTAGTTGTCACAAAGCAATCTCTCAAACTTGGGTAACTAAACCGTTTACGATAAAAATAACTTAACACTAACATTGGTACAGTACAGGCTGCAATGTGGTATCATGATCAATAAATGACGGCAAGGCTGGTTAATAGCTTTGCTGTAGGTTAGTGAAACAGTACTATGTGCGTATAGAATACATCAATAGTGTCACAAGATGAGGCACATTAAGTGGTTCGTATAAGGCCGCGATACCTGACTTACAAACAACAATATTATAGGACTATACACTATATGTAGGCTTGTGAGTATAATGCGATGAGGTTAACGTGGATACACAGTAGAAATTGCGTGTTTAGAGGTACATGACAGGGAGGTTGCAACAGTATGCAACAGTGACCACATAGATTAAGAGTCAACACCTTGGAATAACTACATAGCGCATCACACATGATGAACAGGGAGGCAAATAAGATATTGACTCACGGTGACTATATAAATGTCTTCTGGAGGAGGCGGTGCTTTGGCACAGATCTATAACTTTTACCGAAAACATTCGTCGATTTCCGCATCCATCTCCCTCGTGATCAGATCAAATGACTGAGGACGATTTCCCAAACAACTTCATGCCCTTTGTGTTATCGTATTAGTGATGGTTTGGAACAGAAACAACACACAAAAAATTCCGATTGCATAAAAAGAGTCTGGATAAAAAAGGGTGCTCACGACAACCAAAGTTTTTCTCAATGAAGTGAAAACATTAACATGCTGCAAAATCGCGAAGCGATATGAGAGACCACGAATGTGGTTACCACAGATCCACGATAAGGTGAAAGAATAGTAACTATTCTAGCTGTAGTTGCTATAATTCCTTCCACTTTTAAAAATGTCTGCTTTAGTCCAATAGTATTTCTAGATTTATTCTTTTATTGATAAGTAAGATAACATAAGGTTAATAAAAAAAAACTCTCGGCGTTTATCAATCCTTGAGGGATGCGCTATGCAATCGACTTTATCAAGTATCGTTGGAGGCGATTGAATGCATATATGGCCTTTACAATGACTCGCGGTGGCCTGCCGATGTATCGAGCCAGTGCTGCTATCCTCCCAGACAAGTCTGGCACCAATTTGCCGACCCTGGAGGAATGGAAAGCTTGGTGAGCCATGGGTGCAGGTTTACAATGACTCGCGGTGGCCTGCCGATGTATCGAGCCAGTGCTGCTATCCTCCCAGACAAGTCTGGCACCAATTTTCCGACCCTGGAGGAATGGAAGGATTGGTGAGCCATGGGTGCAGGTCTCGACTCCACGTGCGTGTCGCAATGGCGCCTCCAACCACTGCGCCACACGCGCCACCTACATAAGGTTAATAAGCAATTTTATTCAGTTAACGTTTCGACGACTTCGTCTTTATTAGAGCTGATGATCCAAGCCGAAATGGTATCTTCGTCGTCGTATCGAGTGGAATCTTCTTCAGCAGAGGACCGCTTGAATGAAGCAATCCCATCCGGCGACGCTTTTTTACACTGGCCGATTGTTCTTGCTATTAGTGATTGTGCATTGATAATGACTTCTTTTTTTCCGAACACCACATCGCCAATGCGAACGACTGTTGGGATCGACTTTGACCACAGTCTCTGAGGAAGGCGAAGACTTCGAAGCATTAGCCGAATAGAATTGTTTATCAAAGTCGTTTTCCTATAAATGAAGGAATGCATGTTGATGAATTGTACCGAGATTATTTTGAAATAATCTTTCTGAATATTGAAAACGTTACCTATGGCGCTAATTCTACTCGATGGTTGTGAAGACTGCATTAAAAAGCCTGCAGAAGCTCACTGCACTACCGTCCATGGGTACACTACAGTATACAGAAACATTCCGATGATTTTCCATAAGCGATTCCTTGCTCTACCTGCCTATGTTACAAAAATAAAAATCGAGAAACTTCCACTATGCATTTCATTGCTATCCTTCTCTTCCATACAACTTTCTGTAATCTTTGACATAGTATTGGACACAACGGGCATATGTTTAACCCTTAACGCATTGCAACCTTACTTCCTGGTGGTCTCGACTGGTTACGAGCAATTTTTCATCGGCTGAAGAATTTCTGGGTTGTCGGCAATAAAAAACATTTTTTAAACAACTGGGGGGCTCTGAGGGTTATGAATACGATGGAATTCTAGCTTTGCTCTGTCGTTCTTTGAGCATTAGTGGTATGCATGCTAGTACTTACTGTGTGTCACTACGGTCTATCATATAAATGCATTGCTGTCAGCGCTTTGAAATATTTTGAACTCTGTGTTGAGTGTTGAACTCATTTAGGTATTTTCATATTCCCACTTTTCATCCCGCAAACATCTCCACTAGAATGAAGCAACAGTTAATTGCTATTTAAATCAATGATCTGTGTTGAACTCTTTCGAGAAAAAGACCTTTGCAAATCACTGAATGTAGAGAATGGCTTTCTACTATCACCGCCACTAGATTGGTCCGTTTTCGACTAGCTCTCAAATAAATGTACATAACCGTGCTGTGATATTTACAAAACTCTAACTCGTTCACTACAACACCATACGGGTCCTTCGTTTCGTCTTTATCTCAACTTGTTCTATCAATCAGCATCATCAGCAATCTCCCTGATCTGTGCTCCCCAGATCAGTCCCTTTGACGGGTGATTGCTGATGACACTAGTAGAGAGAAAAACAACTGTGAGAAAGGCGAAGCGAAAAACTCGGTTCGTATGATGGTGAACAAGGTAGTCCCAGTAAAGGGTAGTAACGGGTGCGATCCCCACAGCAAACGCCTGCCGTCGGGAGTTTTACAAATATCTCGACATCATTGTGGTTATATTTTACATAATGCCCTGGTGAAAAATTGTAGCAGGCACTAAATTAAAAGTTAACGTCGTGAATGTACATAGTGGACGAAAAAAAAAACTTTTTGAACTCCTTATGAGCACTACATTATGCACATGATCGATTGTTCCTGTTCGCTAACGGCACTATGGTTTCCGTACGGGGCGTTATGCGTTAACATCTAACTGCGCTATATGTGTTACCTGTGTACACCTGGAATCTCCTTCGAAGGCATCGAATATATGCAGATTTGCAGAAAAAGATGACGCTCACACCAATTGGTTGCCGTTTATTCTCAACTACTTTGGGTGGGAACGTGAGCTAATATATCGCCGAATAAAAAATTTACCATTATTGGAGTACAATTTATAATAAAAAAATAGAAAATTTTTATAAAATTTATAAATTGTATATCAGTACACCCTTCCGGGCTCTGAAGAAGGCGATTCTGCCGAAACGTCAGCTACGATTGTAAACGTATGGTGTTTAACAACTTCGCGATTGCTGAGAAAGAAAACGACGCATTCATATTCCAACGCCGAGGTTAATAGAATGTCGATTCTGCGAGCTATGACAGTGTTGAGAAAGAAATCAACGCTATCGAGCCAAGAGTAAAAGCATTAACTAATTCATTGATCACATGGTTCACACGCATTATTTGAACAACATCGGCTGTCTTCATCTTACAATTCGTTGCTTGGTCTCACAGATATATGATCTTCAAAAATCGATTTGAAGAACCGAGAAGTGCTTATCGACTTGGAAGACAGCGAATTTGAGGGAATTCGACACCACTGGAATCCCGACTTCATTTTTTAGTTTATTCAATAGAAAAACAAATTGCAGTGATACAGATTATATAAGGAAGGTTGTTGTTTTAAGCTGGATACTTAAACAGAGAAAATACTAGGTCTCTAAAGCACTGGGTAAAGATTTTCAAAAGTACATCTGCTGTAGATCAACCTCATACATCGTTTTAGAGAATATAGGTTTTGAAAGAATCGTCGTAAAGAATCCAGACAGTTGTATTTTAAAAGCACAAAAAATACTGAAAGCATGAAGATATATAGATATGAGAGACACGAAGGTACGAGAACTATGAAGAAATCTTCAAAAAATCCGGGATAGGGGTGAAATTCAGGCAAGGATTTGAAGAGATCCCTGGCTATTGCACCCATCGTTGTGTGCCATTATGATGTCTTCGTTCCAAGACAATCACCGTGCTACTGCATTTCGTAGGAAAAAGCAGCAGTTTGAGCTGATGGTGCAACTCTCTGCAAAAATGAACAAGAGAAGTCCTTCTATTCGCTGCCTATCGCTTTCCAAAAAATTCGCTCGATGAATTATGTCACTTCGGCAATAAGGGAATTTTCGACGGCCACAAAGGAAGTGGAAGCGTTTCATTTTTGAAAGTGAATCAAAATTTCAAACAAGCTGAGCAACTAACTTGTTCATAGCCAAATACGGTAACGTGACAGCGTTGAAGTAAAGCAGGTCAAAAACCTTATGTATATAAAGCTGCAGAGTTCCTTCATTTGACAAACACCCCCATGTGAGAGAAAATATCAGTTGTATTCCGGCAGAGAAAGCTGCCTAAAATCGCTGTTCATCTTGAAAGAAACAGAATGTGAATGTAAAGCGAGTTACCTGTGCAGTGAGTCTCATGTCCTCGTTCAAATTCCATGAATGGCTTACTTTCAGTCTTAGCCAAAGCAACAATAGAGGAAAGCTGACGACACTTACCAAGAATGCAAAGTAATTTGTAGCTTGATAAGCACTTAAAGATAAAGTGAGAGTGCACACAGAGAACGAATTCCGCACTAAAAATGAGTAAACGACAACCGAGATATAGCGCGTTGACTCATTACGGCGTATTTTCGACTCGATAAGATTGAAAGTCTAATAATGTCATAGTCAATTTTCTTCTTTCAAATGCAAGTTTTTCTTGTTGTGAAGAGCGGAAGAAAATGAAGGTATAGCATAAACCAGGGAATTGTTGGAATTTCACCGGAGAAACTCAGTGAAAAGCTTCAACAAAATATAGCTTTTGCGAACAATCGGAACAGAATTTGATGGCTAACCTCAAAATGGTTTCAAAATATGGCGAACTCGCAAGAAACACATGTGTACCGAGTTCTGGAACGTAAAGGACGCCGACAAAAGGACTCAGGCATAATGCAACCACAGAGAGATAGAAAAGAACCGCTAGGAAAAAACCGACCTGAAAATGAAAGTGAATTAGTAAGAATCAGCTAAGACATTTGCCAAGCAAAAAGTCTGTTTCCTGGGACTTTACAGGTCACAAGAAGTGTTGGCGTCTCATCCAACTTCACGCCATGTAGGACGACGATCGAGGTGTTGCCGCCTCGTTGATACACAGGTCGGCTTTGTTTAAAGAAACACTACAAAGATAGATTTCAGATTGATATGTACGCACGAGAGTTGTTTAGATAAGTATTTGGTTGAATAACTACATAATTATTTACAAGATTCTTCAATAATTTGACAAAAAGCCGTTTTTACTTACAATCAATGCCAATAAGCCGCCTACCTTTCAAACCATTTCTTTAAAAAGAAAAATCTGGATTATCAAGAAAATACGTGTATTACGCGCTCAAAGTTCGTTATTATATTTAATCAATGACTCTCCTGCTGGCAAGAAAACTTATTGGTGATGATGATTGATTGAGGATGATTGAAAACTGCAACGGCGACCGCGCCTAGTCACTCTGAAATCTGACCATCGGGTCGGCAATCTTCCTGCAGTACGTTTGACATCCCGAGGAATCCAGTCACTAACAGCTCTTGTCCATCGGTTACCGTTCATACGAACCACGTGTCCGGCCAACTTTGTCTTCTACTGTTTGATGTGCAGAACGGCCTCTTTGATTTTTGATCGCTGAGGCGGGTAGGATTTTTGGATCCTTTCACTTACTTTTCCTACACGGAATACTCCTAGCATCGCCCATTCAACTGCGCGTTCAATAACTTGCAGTGATCTTTCAGCTTGCTTACGCATAGACCACGTTTCCAAGTTTATGACTCATATGTTAGAGCAGGAATTACTGTTGAGCTAAAAAGCTGGATAGGAAGACGAGTATTCTTTGTTCTCTTCACTTCAACGTTGGTACACCTGAGGGCTCCCAGCTCCCTGGCTTTCTTGTGCCCAACTCCGGAGCTAAGTCGTTTATCATGTTGAATTCCAGAACAAGATAACTGGAGCACACGAAGATATTGGTTCCTTTGACCGTGAATGGGACATACGAAATCAATTCGTTTCCCACAAACATCGTTTTTGTGAGACTCGGTCGAAGACCAACTTTCTCAAAGGCTTTATCAAAGTCTGCAAGCATTCGTTTCGATTGGCCAATGTTTGTTGCCATGAGGACGATGTCATGAGCATAGCAAAGGTGGTGCAATGGCAGATCATCTATCTTCACTCTCATGTTGTCTCATTTCAATGTTTGCATGACGTTCTCACTGGTATCAGTAAACAACTTTGGAAGGGTGTTACCGCTTTGCCTAACCCCTCCTTTGACGTCGTTGTTAACATCATTCAAGAAGGCGATATCCTGGTTGTAAAATTTTTGTGCAGCTCAGGAAGAATGTTTAATACTGAGCAAGGAGAGCCTTACTATTTGGAAAGCGATTTTTTCTACTCTCGCGATACCTAAATGAGTCTTATTATCGTGTAGATGTGGTCTATTGCACTGAATCCTTTTCAGTATCAATCCGGTTTAAGATGAGTGAAAACTTTGTAGACGGCAGACAGCGAGTTAAGTAGAGATCTTGCATTTAGACAGGTAGTGTGTGAAGAGCCAAGCCAGTGTGTTTAAGAAGACTGGAGGAAAGTTCTTCAGGTGTTCTGATCTTATCCTCTTCAGACCTGGTGCTGTTCGATTTTTCACCGACGAAATGGCATGTCGGATTTCGGAAGGGAGAACCGGAGGAACAACATATCCATCCTCTTTTATTTCATAAGACGGGAGGTGGACGTGGCTATCGAAGAGATCTGAGTAGTATTCGTGAATGATTTTCCCCATTGCGTTTCTGAACGCTGTTATTGTTCCATCTGGATGTCGGAATGCAATCAACTTGTTCTTGTATTTGGCGAGGCTTCGGCGGGCTTTGCGATTGCTTTTCCCAGCCACTGCAGCTTCGACCATTACTGCTACTCTTCTCTCTTTAAGATCTTCTTTTATCGCCTGTCTACATTGTTTTGCAAGCTGGACGTTAGTTCGCGGTTTCCAGCAGCTCGTGCGATTCCACGCTGGCGTATTAGCTCGAGAGTTTCTGGAGGCAGACGTCTCTTGGTGACCTTCGAACTCTCAGCTTTCATAGCGCTAAGGTGTAGGTGTTGAATGAGCCGATCGTATTCCTCGTCGATGTTGTAGACAACGGCATCTTCCCAACAGCCAACTACTAAATGGAATAAGTCCCAGTTTGTGGTGGTTCTGGGACTACGGTTTTTGAATTTAGCGGCTTTTTCTCCTTTCCGCGAGGAATAAAATCTTGCACGAAGGAGTCGGTGGTCTGATCCCGTGTAGAATTTAGAGACAACAGCGTCATCGGTTAGGCAAACGTTCTATTTAATATGCTGTGCTCTATTTCGTTGTGGTACTCTCTATCGGAAAACTTTTTTGTCCAACTTTGAAAGCGCGGCTCTTGGAGTTGAGAGCTACTATGGATGGTCTTGGTCATCATAATAAACTCAGAGAGCCGATCGCCTTGTTCGTTCCATTCTAATCTGTTGGTCCTAAAGAAACATTCTTCAAACGTTCTTCTTGGTCCAACCCTGGCGTTAAAATCTCCAACGATAACCTTGAAAAATGTTTGATCTTCTCTGTAGAACTTCTCCAAGTCCTTGTCGAGTGCTTTGAGCTCTTCCTAGTCAGAGTTTGGTGTCGGTGAGTAAACAACGAAGATTGTCAAAGCCGGTATTGATCTACAACTTTCTAATTGTAAACGTCCGATTCGGGTTGTCAGTTATTGGGATGCATCGGCGTACATGGATAAACTTGTATTGACGAGGACGCCAATGCCGCCGACTTCTCTGCTGTCGCATTTTTCGAGGAACAGTTCTCCTCCGGGTCACATACGGCGTTGATTGGGTGGCGTTGTCTCGTTTCCACCGATCCGATGACGTTAGACCTTTCCCTTCTTACTTGCGTGATCAAGTTTTCTGCCGAGGATTCAGATGCAAGTGTTCGTGCACTGTAGGTAGAGATCGTTACCTTAATCCTTTGTGATTAAAAGCAACTCAGAATGACCACGAGGCCTCAGCAGCCTCTACGTAGTCGTTCAACCCAACGCTATCGAATCGGGGACCTTTGCGGGATAATGGAAATGAGGCCTGTTTAGTTTACTCTGTTTAGGTTTTTGATACCCACTTTTAGCTTGCTAAGCTCGGAACGTGGAGTTGGGCGTACTTATGGGTAGCTTGCCAATTTCTCTCACAGTGGACATGTATCTTATCTGTTGGAGGCAACTCCTAAGTGCCTCTCATGTGCTATCCGGTAACTTTCTTGCAGGCTTTTGGCCGATATGGAAGGTACTTGTTAAAGCGCTGCGGCAGAAACAGCCAGTCTTTTCGGTTGGTCCACTTGCGCCTTAGGAAGGCGAAAGTCGCTTTCGGCTCGCCATTATCACCCATCTGCCACCTAGGAAAGCGCC
>MQTX01000391.1:163289-174027 GCA_009735665.1 Angiostrongylus cantonensis
CTATGACACACGAAAAGAACTGCTACGCGGATGCGACAGTAGAGGAGTCGGCGGTGTCGGCGTTCTCGTCAAGACGAGTTTGTCCATGAATGCCGATTCACCCGAACAACTAACAACCCGAATAGGACGTTTTCGACTAAATAGATGTGGATCAACACCGGCTTTGACAGTCATCGTCGTCTATGCAACGACATCAAACTGTGACGAAGAAGGCGAAGCGTTCAATGTGGAATTGGAGCAATTCTATAGAAAAGACCATGCCTTCTTCAATGTCATCATTAGTGAACTTAACGCTAAGATTGGACCAAGAAAAACGTCTGAACGACGTCACATTCGCGCCCCACGGAATAGAATGGAACGAAAAGGGTGAGCGAGTGTATCAGCTTACCACGACGACAAAGACCACGGTGACTCACAATTACAGAAGTCCCACTGTCGAGGCTGGATGTGGAAGTCTCCTAATGGAGAGTACCATAACATGATAGACCACATCATAGCAAATATGTTTTGCCTTACCGATGTCGCTGTTATCTCAGAATTCTACACTGCGTCAGACCACCGCCTCTTTCGTGCAAGATTTTGCTTCTCGCGGAATAGAGAAAAAGTCACCAAATTTTAAAAAGAACGAACTCCTAAAATTGCCATAAACTGGGGGTTTTTTATTAGTCGGCTGTCGGAAGGATGCCGTTGTCGAAAACATCGACGAAGAGTACGATCGGCTTATTTAACATCATCACGTTAACGCTATGAAAGCTGAGGGTTCGACAGTCGCGAAGAGACATCTGTGTGTAGAAACTCTCGAGCTGATTGACCAGCGTGGAATCGCACGAGCTGCATGCAACCGCGAACTCATGTCCGAACATGCATAACAATGCAGGCAAACGATGAAAGACAATCTTCAAGAGAGAAGAGCAGCAGTAATGGTGGAAGCTGCAGAGGCTGGGAAAAACATTCGCAAAGCACACTGAAGCTTCACCAATTGCAAGACCAAGATGATTGCACTCCGACGCCCATACGGAACATTCACAGCGTTCAAGAAGGCAATGAAGAAGATTGTTCATGTGCACTACTCAAATCTCTTCGATAGCCACGTCCACCTTCCGTCATGTGAAATAAAAGAGGATAGATACGTCGTACCACCGCTCCTCTTTTCCGAAATCCGATATGCTATCTCGTCGATAAAAATCGCGCAGCACCAGGTCCAAAGAGCGTAAGCTCTGTACAGTTGATGTACCTTCCGCCAGTCCTCGTAAACACACTGGCTCTGCTCTTCACACATTACTTGTCTGAACGCAGAGACCCTACTGGAAGACCAGCAAGTCCGTGCCATTGTTCAAGGGGAATTACCTCAGCGATATCAGCAACTACCGCCGACCTGGTTCATTTCTGTACTCTAGAAACGTTTCACTCGAGTTATTCTAAAAAGGACTGAAGGAACACTGGACGAGTAAGAAATGTGAGCAAGCAGGTTTTCGAAAAGGATTTAGTACGACGACCACATCTACACGATAGCAAGACTCATTGAAGTATTGCGACAGTACAAAAGACCGCGCTGTCTCACTTTCATTGATTTAAAGAAGGCCTTTTAGTAAACTGGGAGAGCAGCAACTGTGGAAGCCCATGATAGTCAGAAAGTTCCCATTCAGTGCACAAAGATTCTTCGTGAGCTATACAAAGATTTCGCAACCAATATGCCACAATTCTACAATTACGTCAAGAAAGGCAAGACGACACCATCTCGCCAAAATTATTTACAGCCACCCTCCAGAACGTCACACGAACATTGGAATAGGATAATATGGGAGTCAAAATCGGTGGTTGGTCATTACACCAATTTCACCTTGCTGGTGATATCGTTTTTATAACACCAAATACTAGCCATGTGAATGAATGATTGCCAACTTTGATAAAACGTGTGGAAAGATTGGTCTTCGACTAAATCTCAAAAAAAGGATGTTCATGAAGAACGGATTGGTTTCGTTTGCCCCATTCACGTTCAACGGTACGAATATCTCCGAATGCTGCAGCTATGTCTATCTAGGTCGGGAAATCAATATTATGAACGGCTTAGCTCCAGAGCTGAGAAGAAGGAAACGAGGGAGCTTTCAAGAGCATCGAGGATGTAGTGAAGAGAACAAAGAACACCCGACTCCGTGCCCACCTTCTCAACTCAACGGTTCTTTCTGCCCTAGCGTATGCGTCAGAAACCTGGTCGCTATGCAAACAGGATGAAAGATCACTCACCGTATCCCGTTTCACACAAGTAAGGGATGGGATCCGAAGCTCCGACCTGCGTCAACGATCGAAAATTAAAGATGCAGTTCTATACGCCAAAGATTCGAAGATAAGGTGGGCTGGACACGTAGTGCCTATAAATGATAACCGATGGACAAGAGCTGTTAGTGACTGGATTCCTCGGGATGTCAAACGTACTGCAAGAAGACCACCAATCTGATGGTGACAGTTCTTCCCGAAAAACCTAGAAGAAAGATATGGTGCTCTACGACTCAGAGTAAGCTGAACCCACTGGTCTACTCCTGCACGCGACAGGGAAAATAGAATGTGTACTGGAGTCCACTTGAGTCACTCAACGATCAACGGGACTACAGGTGACAGGTGGCAGATTACATGCGCTCTAGCATGGCTATCTCAGAACTCAAAGGAGAATCGGCTTCACCGTTACTAAGCTCTGAGTCGTCTTTTGGAGCTAGAAATCCAAAAATACCGACTTAATAGCCATTTAATTGAGAAGGAAATTAAAATTACTATTCATATCACTCCGATCTTTAGCTTTCTACAAGGTGTTGCATTGGAAAAAAGTACCTGTTATTTCTGGTTTGAAAACAGTGGTTTACAGGTGCTTGCATAAAAATTAAACTTTATCAATGTGGAATGTACTCCTCTCTGACGACCGCGCACAACGAACGACTATCACCGAAAGCTCTATATGCACCATTGGCATGAAATGCAGACTTAACGAAGGACTTAACAGTAATAAAGCGCCCTCTGAGTTATCCAGATGATTAATGATGGTAGGAGCAACCGGTTCCTCAGATGTGGCCGAGTTCGGCCATTAATCGAGGACTGGTGCACATGAACAGGCGAATGTAGCGGAAATCATATTTGCTGACAATGTGATATTCCCTGGTGACGACCAACTAGCAAGTGGACTGTTCACAATTGCTACTGTTTCTATGCCAGCACTCCAGTGGTAACGACTTTAAATATCGTGCGGAGAATATGTTCACCTTAGAGGGTTTTGGTAGCAGTTGGCCCCAGTTTCTATTGAATAGACCAGGTCTCTTAGAATTTTTATAGCTTGAGAATTTCGCCTTTTTTGGCTGAATTTTTCACTGAGCAAAAAGTCGTTGAAGAAGATAAACTGGTACATTATGTACGATTTCGCTCTAACCGTTTAATTCTTTCATTGTTAGCTTTCTCAGAATTCTTGGGAATTTTTCAAAAACGAATATGTTTAGTCATATTGCCCATATTAAGAAAACCATAAAACCACAAATGTTAGGTGGGTGTGGTAGACCACAAAATATTTCCGGTCATTTCCGAAAAAATATTTTTGTTCTGCAGTGAGTTACTGCTTTCTTAATGAGCAGCACTGTATTTATTCCACATAAGCTACGCTTTCATCCGCGACCAGCCGCCTGACTGTGTTCCGTAGATGACTCATCATTCACTGTTTGGGACTCGCCCCTTTCAGGGTTCCTCCGCCTTTAGATCCGTACTGTATTGATCTCGTATGTCACCAATGTAGATTATCGTTAAGTCATCCTGCACGTAGTAATTATTGTATATTAACTTTATCATATCATCATCAAATGACAGTTGCGAATTGTACATTAGTTTAGCATCACCGTTACTACGCCACGCTTCCCATCAGCCCAGTATATCCTTATCAGTACCCTAATCCTCGTCCAACTTTAAATGTTCATTATTTGTCAATATGTCTGCGGTGCATTGTCAGTAGCGGCGGTTAGGCTCAAATGCGTTCTGTCTGAAACGCCATCGATGGCATGTACCATTCCTCCCATACGGTACGCCATGCGTACAAGGCCACTAACTGGCCATCTTATGCTGTGTACTTGTTAAGCCGCTATAGGCTTATCATTTCTCAGTCGTTATCTTTCTGGCCCATGATATCTTAGGCAATGGTGGCACCCATCGATGCTCAAACTTCACGTTGCAGACATATCGTTATCCAAGACCAGCCGCCTGACCGTGTTCCTCAGATGTCTCATCTCGTTCATAGCACCGTTAACGCTCATGTAGCTTACTGTTCTCATCGATTATACTGAGATGCACGTCATCGCTATAATGTTGAAATCTTAGCTCAGCCGAAAACACGGCTCCTCATTATCACTCTCCGCCCCCGCATACTGTCTTACTCTCCACCCCAACATACAGTCTCCCTCTCCCGCAGCGTACTGTCTCCCTTAGCCGCCGCCGCGCTGGCCGCGGATAGGGCGAGCGGCATCGCGCGGCATCGCGCGGCATCGCGCACGGCTAACCAACAGTTACTCGTATGTAATCATTCACTATTACTGATATCACTATATTAATGATGTAATAATGTTCTAATGCCATTATCTCGTTATTCGCCTCACTTCGCTATTCGCCATCGCAGCTCATCACTTTAAGTTGCATGATTCTCATGCCAATGCATTTCTATCGTTATTATTATTATATACGTTATATTTATGTATATAAAGGTTTAATTACCAACGTTTGAGGCTGGTACGACACTTACAAAAGCTAAAAGACCCGCGTGGCTAATATTCAACACAAACTTCAACGCTCCAACTCGCCGCGAAGCTTTTTGCTACAGAAAGTTGCTCAACATATGATTGAGCTTTAGCCTCTGAGTTTTTTACGGCATTATGGTAGAAGCGTTGGATGAGCAGATTGCGAGTCAAGATAGTTCCTTACAGACTCTAAGAATATGAATACACTTCGCCGACGTTAGTTTTTTGAACATCAAACCCCAACTTGTGAGAACAATTGCTTTGCGATGTTATAAATTTGTGTGTCTTCTTTTTCTGACAATCCCATTCCATCACAGTGAAACAAACGATTGTACCTATAAATTTCAAAGATATTAAGCCTGGGAGTTTTCGAATGCTGAGTGAGACTTGCCAGAACTACTGAACGGCACAGAACAACGTTCACTTTGAAAGGGAAAAATATGAAAACATTTCGTTGTAGGAGCAGATACAAAAACTCAAAACTCATAATGTGGATGCAGTGAAACTACCACCTGAGATCTTCAAGAATATTGTGCAACTTCGAAGGAACGATTAGTTATAAAAGAGAAGGACCATCCATCCTATCAATACCAACAGTTATTTCGTTAACTAGATGGTACTTCTTCTACAAACTAATTACTATTCACCTATTACTTGTTTAGCAAGTGTAGTTTGCTCTTTTCATTTTGTTTCTTTTGTATCTGGTTAACAGAAATTAGGCGAACAACCTCTTCAAACTTACCCATAAAATTTCTTTTCTTGGCATTTTCGCTCTTTTGTGTGCCTTTTCTCAGTCTTCTGATTGGTGGGAAAGCAATGATACACTGATTCTATGAAACTAATCAGAAATGCCAAGAAGAAAGTGCTTTATTGCTTCCTGCATTGCCGCTGCAAAAGTAATTCTAAACATTACTTACTTAGATATTTGGATGACCAGTCCCTACTGGTTGTGCGGACCCCAACACGATATCCACTTTGTTGAAGTTTTGCTTGTTTAGCCATTGTGATTCCCTAGAGTCCGGAATTCAGCCTGACTAAAGTCTTACACAGGTCATCACCACCACAGCTAGTCACCGCCTTTGTGGATCAGATGAAGATTTGCTACCATGCGACTAGTTTGATACTAGGACGTTGTTGGATCCTGGTATTGGTTTACTCTTAGCTGCGCTTCATGATGGAAGCCCTGGACCCCTTCTCGGCTTGGGAGACCTGGCCGGAGAGATGAATCACCAGCTGTAAATTCCATTCCGACAACCATGAACATCTCCCGGCCATGATGAGGCGGTAAACCATTAGGAGGATTCTAAACATTGGAATGGAAAAACAAATATTGTTAACCAATGTCAAACTTTCGCTTCGTTACAGGTAAATTCGAAAAAAATGGAAACCAACACACCTGCCTTACGATGATGTAATCATTCGACCTTAGTCCGATTAGGTATACAAAAGAGCTGGTGAAGTTGGTGAAAAAGTACAGCAGGCCAGCTGCAGCAATTGAGCCGAGTGCGAGATATGCCGAGTGCTTCCAAAGCTTCACAACTTCCTAATACCCTAAATTTATCTGATACAAGTAAACAATTACAATAAAATAATGGAAATACATAATCTGTTGTATACTACATGAAGGGATACCACATGTAGCTCACTGTGCATCTTCACTTTCTGCATTCCATTCGTTTCCTCGCAGCCGCTTTCCAACAGCGTCTTCAAGCTTTTTTTGCATACAACTTCGTCTGCTGCTTGAGGATTTTGTCATTTTGATATTGTCACTAAAATAAAATAAAAGATAAAGCTCTCGGAGTTGATCGATATCTGAGGAATGCGCCATGTATTCGGCCTAAGTATCGTTGGAGGTGATTGAATTCACATCTGGACTTTTCAATGACTCACAATGGCTTACCGATGTATCGAGCCAGTGCTGCTATCCTCCCAGGCAAGCCTGGTACCAATTTCCCGACCCGGAGGGATGGAAGGCTTGGTGGGCCATGGGCGTGGGGATCGATTACACGTGCCTGTCGCAGTGGAGCCTCCAACCACTGCACACACTCACCCTGTCGTCATTAATATCGTTGAATTTTAGTCGACTTGCTCTTCCTTGAAATCTTGGCATAGCCATACTAAGCGCTCCAGTGCTGATAGGTGTGAGTGAGGGTGACCGAGACAAGTCCGGCACAATTTCCCACACCGCAAAGATGATGGGAGACTTGGTGGGTTCTGGCTGGCAGGGGTCCGAATCAGCTTATGGATGGTTTAACCAGAGTTGAAACTGTTTTATGAACAATGTTACGTGGCGTGAGAAACTGTCGAAATTGAATTGTGGTCCAGTTTCAGAACGCTTTCTAGAACTACACCGGTTGAGGATTTTTTAGTGATAAATGATTACACTTGGTGATTTCGCATCAAGATTCGCTTAGGAAGTACGAAACTGCACCTGAAAATTTACCAATATAAACGCAATGTGTACCAAAGATGAGAGTGAAGACATCGTTACCATCAGTGAATGGAAAGAAATCGGCGTCTGAGAAGAGAAATGCAACGCAGAGGCATGTGGCGGCTCATCGGGAAGAAAAACTCTATGATGGTATACATTTGTTGTTATTCATGGCGTTTATAGTGAAAATCTAGCCACCAATAATAAGTGGCACGGACGAAAATGATTATAGTACGTTGTTTTCTTGTTCATCAATCGCGAGGTTGTCATACAGCATACATTTACTTCCATAGAAAAACACACAATACAATACAACACAACAGTAGCTGACGTTTCGGCAGTATTGCCTTCTTCAGAGCCGCTTTTTCTGACTTCCATTGAGGAGGGTAAGAACAGCTGATTATAGTCGCATATGGTTGATGAGAGTGATGAGAGTCATGAGAGTATGCAACTATAATCAGCTGTTCTTACCCTCCTCAATGGAAGTCAGAAAAAGCGGCTCTGAAGAAGGCAATACTGCCGAAACGTCAGCTACTGTTGTGTTGTATTGTATTGTGTGTTTTTCTATGGAATTTTGTTATTTCTCTAAAATAGTCAATGTTCCATGTACTTGGGCGCGTGGGGCGCGGTGGTGAGAGGAGCCCTGCAACACACATATGGAATCGATTACCGCACCTATGGCCCACCAACCCTTCCATCCTACTGGGGTTCACAAATTGATACCATACTTGCCTGGGAGGATAGCAGCACTGGTTCGATACATCGATAGGCAAACGCGTATCAATGTAAACACCAGATGTGCATCCAATCACCTCCAAATTATGTTTAATGAAATATAACCTCAGTGATGCTGAGATAATTGCAAAACTCCTGACCGCAGGTGTCTACGGTGAGGATCGAAAACTGGTATCGTCCTTTCCGGGGAGTAATGCGTTGGTGGGCTTATAGTTCCGCGTTCAAGTCATCACCTTCATTGTTTGCAGTGCAAAAAAAAAATAAGCACTTTCGAATGTGCTATAAAATTAGTGCCATTAAAATACTCTTAAATAAACTTCGACGTTGTTGAGCGACCCTCGCCAGCGTAAGGCGTTAACCCAGCAAGGAAGCGGAACAGATAGAGGGGCTTGAGCCAAAATTACAATGGACATTGTCGTAATGAAATTCACAAGAAGATTAAGTAATAAATATGAATTTCACCCTGGTATTGTGCATCAGTCTAACGTTTGTTTATTTATTAAGGAAACCACCACTTTGAGCTGGTAGAAATGATGACTTCAATTCGTGCAACTATTATTACTTTACTTCACGATTTCAGACTGGGTAACTAGGAGATGGTTACAGCCCAAACTCTCGCCATGGCATGCAATAAGGAAGAGTTCCCAGAAGTACATTTCATATAATAAATATTAAAACTTCTTTTCGGATATGTCGACCTAATGAAGGCAAAGATCGCGAGCACCTTTCAGCAGGTGCGGTCAGTCATCCAGGGTAAATAGTTGGAACTGCTTCCTATAAAACCTCAGACGTTTTGCGAGGATTGAAATGTTAAATTTATACATCGGTAGATCACCGCTCACTGCATTTGCCAAATATGCATCCAGATAGAAAAAGGAATTGCAAGCATGTTGACTTAATGGTTGACACTTCCTCCTTAAAACGTAAGGAAGCAAAATATAATAAAAGGCCTCACGTCAAAGTAGTTAAGATATTCTTATCTTCCGAGTAAATGGCGTAACCTAGCAGGCTACTTTGACATGCTGGAGTAGGAGAACGTTGGTCACTGGTTCTCCTCAACACACCTCACGTCAAAGTAGTTAAGATATTCTTATCTTCCGAGTAAATGGAACCTAGCAGGCTACTTTGACATGCTGGAGTAGGAGAACGTTCGTCACTGGTTCTCCTCAACACACGACCGTATGGCAGAATCATGCGTACTCCGTGATTTACAGATTTTACCGCTATTTTTGTGATCTGTTGATAGAGTATCAAACGCAATCTGATGTCAGAAGTGGGTCGCTCGATGTTAACTTGTTATTCGCTGTCTATTGCAATTTTTGCGGCAGGGCATTACGTGTGATACAGCCACAATGGTATAAAGATATTTTTAAAACTTTGGACCGCATGTGTATGCAGTGGGAAAGAACGCTCTATTACCCTTTCCGTGGACTAACGCGTTTTCCTCCACACCACGCGGGTGATTCGTTTCTCCTGTGTCTCAGCTAGTTCTATCGATCACTGCCATCGGCAATCACCCGTCAACAGAATTGTTCTAAGGAGTCCAAATTGGCAACGAACCCAGTTAAGCTGAAGCTGCAGTCGAAGTCACAGTGATAATTTTTTATTTACTGCCTATTACAATTTTTTTGGGCAGGGCGCTATGTGTGATTTGATCTGTGCTTAATAGTTTGCTAAAGAAGCTCCGTGCAAAATGATTTTGCGTCTATTGCTGTTGAAGTATCTGCGTGGCACAAACACTACTACGGGTAAAGCAACGCATGAGTGCCTCCTGTCGACCACTATAAGTCGACACTTAAGGAAGGCTTTTTGCTGTGATAACAGGACGGTAAGATCATTGAGGGGACTTCTTCAGAGTGGCATGGTATTCACAGAGTGCGCGTTCCTCAATCGGATTCAACACTGTGTCTATTTGGAGACATTTATTAAGTCCCATCACATTATCTTTATCCTTTGTCACTTCATCACTTCATATTTATTTTTCAATACCCAACCCTTCTGTTGGAACAACATTATCCCGCTGCCATTATGTTGTTCCCACTACTCAGCTTCATTGACGACCAACTCCCAAGCGTCCAGTCTAAATGGATCACGAAAACCTTTCCGTTCCCTGCATCGATTCTCGGCGTCACAATGACTTCAATATCCCTCTCGATTAGTAGTTGATTGAAGAGGAAGCTGTTATTCGTTGGAAGCAAGAAAGTCGGTGCTATCAAGACAAAATTATGTGGGAAAGAGCAAAAACAAAAAAGAATGACGCAGACGATAACCTCACAAGGGCCATCCTTACAAACCCGGTTCTCCAAGTATATTTCTCATGATTGATGAACAATGACTTTAATTTCTCTGTTAAAATTTATAGGCAACTCCAGCAGTTCAGTGTCGATGCGATTTTTATACCTATTAATCTTCTCCACATTCAGGTCGTAGATACCAGAAGGCAGCTGCCCCTTTCAACAAGCACATCTCAGCTAACACTAAAAAAGCAAAGATTATCGAAACTTAAAAACAATCGACAACAAGACACAAATCGCTTGTTTAATAAAAGGATAAGGCTATCGGCGTTAATCAATGCCTGAGGGGTTCGCCATGTATTCGACTTCACTAAGCATAGTTAGAGGTGATTAAATGCATATCTGGCCTTCGCAATGACTACCAGTGGCTAACCGATGTATGGAGCCTCTCAGACAAGTCTGGTACCAATATGCGGACCCCGGAGGGATGGAAAGCTTGGTGAGCCATGGGCGTGGGGAGCGATTCCACGTGTATGTCGCAGTTGTGCCTCCAACCACTGCGCTACACGCACCCCTTGTTT
>MQTX01000391.1:174061-185352 GCA_009735665.1 Angiostrongylus cantonensis
TCGCCTGTGTCTCAGCTAGTTCTATCGATCACTGCCATCAGCAATCACCCGTCAACAGAATTGTTCTAAGGAGTCCAAATCGGCAACGAACCCAGTTAAGCTGAAGCTGCAGTCGAAGTCACAGTGTTGTTCGCCATGTATTCGACTTCACTAAGCATAGTTAGAGGTGATTAAATGCATATCTGGCCTTCGCAATGACTACCAGTGGCTAACCGATGTATGGAGCCTCTCAGACAAGTCTGGTACCAATATGCGGACCCCGGAGGGATGGAAAGCTTGGTGAGCCATGGGCGTGGGGAGCGATTCCACGTGTATGTCGCACACTACTACGGGTAAAGCAACGCATGAGTGCCTCCTGTCGACCACTATAAGTCGACACTTAAGGAAGGCTTTTTGCTGTGATAACAGGACGGTAAGATCATTGAGGGGACTTCTTCAGAGTGGCATGGTATTCACAGAGTGCGCGTTCCTCAATCGGATTCAACACTGTGTCTATTTGGAGACATTTATCAAGTCCCATCATATTATCTTCATCCTTTATCACTTCATCACTTCATATTTATTTTTCAATACCGAATTCGCACTGCAAAACACCCATATACATGTCATATGCATGTATCCTCCATGGTATAACTTACCACTAATAACTAATAGCGATCACAACAGCAATAGCAATAAACAACATCCTGTAATTCTGGCCCACGATCAGAAGCGAAGGTGGTCACTTAGAGATCGTTTACATATAACTGCAAGTGTTTACAACATTTCCTAAGACTTAGAAATCTTGCCTTCACTTAAAAGCTGCATACAGGAGATTATAGGGTTTATGCACATATTATATTACGTCCACGGAAACACTAGAAGCAACCACATTGCCAACAATGGCTGCATGAAGTGTATACCTTCTTAGCACATATAACAGCATATTTCCTATCATATTGCTCCACAGCAGTCTTGTGACAACGAACCCATCATCCTCGTTTTTTCGAAGCACTGGCCTCACTTTCTAGAACAGAATGGGATGTCGACAATGTCGGTGCACTCATGTATCCCACATTGCACAATTAGACGCCTTTCTTTAAGTCATTTAGCTTCATATTACGCAAGCGCTCATATATCCTCTATGCGCTGCCTCTAGTTGTTGCTCTCAATACCTTCAATTTTGAAGAATATGAGGAAGAAGGCACGTCGTGAACTGTGGACAGCACGATGGGTTTCTTCATGTCCTTCTGTTGGAACAACATTATCCCGCTGCCATTATGTTGTTCCCACTACTCAGCTTCATTGACGACCAACTCCCAAGCGTCCAGTCTAAATGGATCACGAAAACCTTTCCGTTCCCTGCATCGATTCTCGGCGTCACAATGACTTCAATATCCCTCTCGATTAGTAGTTGATTGAAGAGGAAGCTGTTATTCGTTGGAAGCAAGAAAGTCGGTGCTATCAAGACAAAATTATGTGGGAAAGAGCAAAAACAAAAAAGAATGACGCAGACGATAACCTCACAAGGGCCATCCTTACAAACCCGGTTCTCCAAGTATATTTCTCATGATTGATGAACAATGACTTTAATTTCTCTGTTAAAATTTATAGGCAACTCCAGCAGTTCAGTGTCGATGCGATTTTTATACCTATTAATCTTCTCCACATTCAGGTCGTAGATACCAGAAGGCAGCTGCCCCTTTCAACAAGCACATCTCAGCTAACACTAAAAAAGCAAAGATTATCGAAACTTAAAAACAATCGACAACAAGACACAAATCGCTTGTTTAATAAAAGGATAAGGCTATCGGCGTTAATCAATGCCTGAGGGGTTCGCCATGTATTCGACTTCACTAAGCATAGTTAGAGGTGATTAAATGCATATCTGGCCTTCGCAATGACTACCAGTGGCTAACCGATGTATGGAGCCTCTCAGACAAGTCTGGTACCAATATGCGGACCCCGGAGGGATGGAAAGCTTGGTGAGCCATGGGCGTGGGGAGCGATTCCACGTGTATGTCGCAGTTGTGCCTCCAACCACTGCGCTACACGCACCCCTTGTTTGTTCGACAACGACAAAAATTGGATTTTCCATGGAAGCCTTAATTTTAAGTGAATCTAAGATACAAATTTATTAATTTATTTATAATTACGTGATCCGACATCACATGTTCCACAATGTGCAGATGCTGCCTCATTTCATTAGTTTCCTCTTATTCGTTGGCCATGAAGTTTTTCAAACTTTCTTGTGTGTGAGCTGGATTGCTGCTTGAGAATTTTCCTTGCGTTACAAATGTTGCTGAACGCTGGTCGTGTGGATTCTCCCTGGAATCCTGAGAAAGGCGCGATGATGACTTCTCACACGGATTACAGAGAGTGGGCTTGCCCTAGATAACTCTGCTACCAACTTCCCAAGTGTAATTAAACTTTACACTAGTGAACAAGAAAGCTTACGCTGCATAGAGCATCAGGCGAAGAACACAATATTTGAACGATTTTTACACTGAATGGCTTTGAACAACTTAAATTTTAAGCTATTCATATATAAATGATTTGTTGGTTCATGTATGCAAACAAGCACAATCATCAATGAGAGAATTACGCAATCAAATGGGAGAGATGTTATGCATCTCTAGATTGATAATGGACTGAGAAGTGGAGAGTCAGGAGTCAGCGGCTAATGAAAGAGGGATCGGTGGGAAACTTTCTAAAAAGGCATTTACTTCTACGTTGAACTTCAAACGATGTCGTTCATGGAACACCATGCCATCGTACGTCATTTTCGCCAGAAAAATAGCCGCTTGACCTCCTCGTGAATCCTTCTGCAAGAATAATCTCGCTAAATGCTTGCAAAATTCATCCAGTCCTCTTGTTTCTTTAAACATCCTACTTTCTTCTTTCGGGTTACCAATACAGAAACTTCTTTTGAGGAAAAGGTATGGAAGTGTAAAAAAACTCACTTGTTGATGACAAAGTAAGGCAATGTAACAGCGTTGTAATACCACAGGTTAGAGACCATAACGACAATAACTTGCAAAGCTTCTTTAGCAGAGTTAAACTCCCATAATAAAAAAAAAGTCACTTCTATTCCAACAGACAAAGTTGTCTGAAAAAGCTGTTGTAAGAATGGTTTATTGGAACTAAAGATGGAAATGGTTACCTGTGAAGTAAGTCTCATTTCTTCTTTAAAATTACATGACCTTAATTTAACTCTTAAAACGAACAACATTAGTGGATAGGCGACAACACTTGACAGCGCCATGAGATAATTTGTAACCTTGTTTGCCCTTAACGACACCGTGAAAGCTTGTAAAGCGATTTTAGTTATAAGAATCTCTGGTTAGAAGAGATGAGATGAAGTGGGATGAACAAACGAGACAGGGGTACCTGTCTCAAATAATGACTCTGGATGGCGACTCAAATTATCATGGGTATAACAAAAGAGCATAAATGTTCGTTGTATGCAAACATGAAGTAAACGTTACCACCTCGTAAGTACTACAGAATACTGCAGTTTCTCCAGTAACGTGTACGTGCTGTGTTCCGGAACATAAGCAACGCCGACAAATGGGGTCACACATAAAGCAACGACAGTAACGTAAAATAGAGAGGTAAAGGAAAGGCAGATCTGCAATGACAACTACCAGCTATCGCAATCTGATTCTAATTTCACATCTTCGTTATATCTTTACAATTACTACTTGCTTTTCATTAGAACCAATAATACTACGGATGACACCGGACAAGAATTTCCATTATGGCTCGACGGACTTTTAAAATAGTCCTGTGAAAAAATTATGTATATAAAGTAATATTGCCTGCATATATGTGTACCACTACAAGAGCACCCACCGACTCGTTGGTCAGAGTTCTTTACGAAAAGCCTAAAAGCAAGATATGATGTTTAAATGATGTTGAACGAGCCCCTAAAGCGAGCAAAACCCACTGGGCTACTCTTTCACGCGACAGAGCCTACCCAGAATTCTAAGTAAAAATAAAAACAAATAGCCTAACAAACATTGAAAAACAATTTAAATATCATGTTATAAAAACACTCTGAAATTTTGTCGTCATGGACACTCTTTATTCACGTATTTCCATTCGTAGTTTAAAGCCATTAACAGCTTAACGCTTTGCATTCGACATCGCTTATTTTTAACAGACCATTAGAGTTCGTAAGTAACTGGAGAAGAAATGGTAGAATTGAATCAAACCCAAAAATTTGAAAGCACTGCTGATCACTAGAGGACTTCGAGCACAGTTTTTCGACCGCAGAAGTCATCGGTGGCTGTAAAAGATAACAAATGATGTACAAGAGAACTACCCCGCTGGACGGCTACCGTATAATAGACGAATATAATTTGTATCCAACGTCAAGTGCATGGGAGGATGGAGGTAATTTCTGGACAGCAAAATGACACTCAAAGGCATTGTTATGCTTGTCAAAAAAAGCACCACCCCACATAGAAATGTCAAACAGGCATAACTTTTTTGAAAAATCCTAAGCCATCAAGTGAACGTTTTTCGGAAGGGAACACAGGTTTTCTTTGTTATGACAACCACTGTAACAAAAACGATAGACCCGCAGGATGTGGTGATGTACAGGTTATTCTCCGGAAACGGTGATCGCGTGTTCGATCCCCACTGCAGACACATACTGTGGGGAGTTTTGCAGATATCTCATCATCATTGTGATTACATTTCACATAACATCCCGCCATTAAAAAGAATAGGCAGTAAATTAAAAGTGACTAAATCGGCTTAGTGTTTTTCTATTTTCATCTGGAAGACTTCCATGTGTAAAAAAAAAGTTTCTCATGTCCTTTCTTTTACACGGACAACACATTTTCCTTAGCCTTAGGACTTAATTTTTTCGGACCTGTATTGGTGAAAAAAAACAAGCTGTGTTTAAAATTTATAAACGAGTGAACCAAATATTGCTTTTTTAAGCAGCGCAGCAAAAGGAAGAGCTGTGCTTACGAAGCTTGAGGAAGAAGGTGAAAAAAATTTTGAAAGAACTCGCAAAGAGACCTTTCTCAAGACAAGGGAAAACAGACTGTCTTGGACAGCATACATATGAAAATACAACATTCTGTGTACTCCAATGAGCTTGTGAACTAAGAACCCGACAGGTTCACTCAAAAGTAAGGCGGTCTCCGTAGTTCATACCCTACCTAAATACCACCTCTTCATGATTGTGTTGTAGACGCGTTAAAATGTAAGTGTCAATGAGAACTGAGGAATTAATCCCACGACCGACTTTCTACTAACCCCAGCATTGATCAAGTAATTCTTCGTATTCTTGTTGAGCAAACGCGGGCTGTTATTTTATTCTATTCTTATTCTTATTCTTTATTTCGTTAAAGTTGACGTTTCGGCGGATTTCGCCTTTCTCAGAGCCTGGGAATGTCAACTAGACAACAATCTATTCGGCCAAACACCATAACCAAACACAGAAAACTCTTAACAGTGATTTCAATCACATTGAACACAGAACAGCTTCTTTGCACACTACCGGCTTTCTATGAGGCTTCCACTGGGTATGTCGCGGGGACACCAACCGCACAGAGTTCACATGGAATCGTAGTGTGCCCATCTTATCAGAATGACAGGCTTATATACGGCCCAATATCACGCGTGATAATGAGGCATTCCTCCCTGCGGTTCATTTTCGGATTCGTGGAATTAATCCAGAATGCCTCAAGAGTTTTGCGCGCCTGTGTTCTCGATTCCTTTGCGAGGACCGTGACACGTACTTCAAAGTCTCCTCCCTCCCCCACTTTATGTCTATGGGTCCTTATTGTGCCTAGTGAAGTAATTGATTTAAGTTAACCGACTACGTGTTTTTTAATGTGGACACAGAGTGGTCTGCCCGTTTCGCCAATGTATTCGTCTTTTCACACCTTACAGGAGATCAAATAAACTGCACCCGAGCTCATGCAATCATAGTCTCTACCATCAGGGCAAATTATGCTATTCTGTGTTGAACATAGACGGTCATATTCGAAGTCTGGTGGTTATGAACTAGCTGGCGTCTTAGATTACTCAGTGGAATTTCATTTATCGTTACCGAGTTCTCTAGACCGCCCCTTCTTAAACAGCGTTTTATAGCTGCACTTACTTCATTTGAGATGAAGGGTAGGATAAACAGAACCCTTTTACCGCTAGAGTTGTTGTTTTGGGGCCCAGGAGTTTCCTACTCCTATATCGAGGCACAGTTTCGTAGCTATTAGAAATGGCTATTTGCCGTGCCAAATTCCGGCACTCCTCTTTCTGCTCTCTTCCCGTTCACACGTTGGTTGCTGTTCAAAACATATTTCTTACAAGCGCCCTTTTCGTGTGATGGACGTTCAGGATTGGCAGCCAGTTTTCTTTCGCTTTCTCTCGGGTGAACTTGATATACTCTGACTGTTCGTTCACCAACTCGAAACATTTGTCCATTTTCATTTGTGTTGAGCAAAGGGCAAAACAGTCATTTATATATCTAAAGTAGAGTAACGGCCCTAGATCGGTCAATGGTGCTTCCACCATGGACATAAACGAAATGGCAAAAATTGGTGCCAGTCGTTCTCCCATTGCCGACCTTCTTATTTGAGCGTAGTACTTTCCGGACCATCTGAAGATTGAGCAGCTCAAGCATTTTTTTCAGAGTGCCATCAACTGCTCTATCTTGAAGCCATATGAGTTCGTTTCTTCTTCGCGTTGTATAAAGAGTTCGAATATGGCTTGCATTGCGGAGTCATTCGACACGTTTGTATAAAGAGGGTACTGCGTAGTTTTCTTGTTCAGCAATCGCGAGGTTGTTATACAGCATACAGACACCAACGCGCAAACTCTTAGAAGCTTTTTGGATAAATGCCAAAAATCCGGCAATGAATAGCAGGGAGGAATGCCCAGAGGTTACACGCGACCTGGCCCCGTATCTATATATCAATTTCTGATGTGGGGTGGCGCAGTCATCAACCATATGCGACTATAATCAGCTGTTCTAACCTTCCTCATTTGATGTCACGTAAAAAAGCGGTGAGTTTTTCGAGAAGCTGTTGATCATGTAATTGCCATGAAGTTTTTCGTCTTACTGTAAGTGTTATTGAAGTGTTTGGCCTAATAAATTGTATATCAGTATACCCTTCCAGGCTCTGAAGAAGGCGATACTGCCGAAACGTCAGCTACTGTTGTGTTGTATTGTATTGTGTGCTTTTCTATGGATGTAAATGTATGCTGTATAACAACCTCGCGATTGCTGAACAAGAAAACTACGCATTCATATGCCAATGCCGAGGTTAATAGAAAGTCGAACCTGGGAACTGTTAAAAGAGTGTACTGTCGAAGGACTCCATCACGTACGGGCTGCTGGGCTGCGCAGTACGTAGACTATCCAGAAACATCTAGGTAATCGTAAGATAGGTTGGAATGTGTTTCAGCAAGTGGGTAAATATTAGGGTTAAAAACCATGTTATCCTATCCGTTGGCCTGTCTACACAGCTAATGATAGGTCTAACCTTAATGATGGATCGGTAGACGCAAGATCATCACTGGATACTAACTTATGGGTTTTTATGAGCAGGTACAAGACGAAACATGTTGGCGAGACAACTTTTAGTTGAGAGATGATTGATGGTATTAAACCAGCAACCCTTGCCATTTTGACCCATTCGTGGTTCAATTTTCGGTATTCACTTTTAAACTCCTCAGATGATGGGCAATAAAGAGAAGCATCTTGAGGATGCTTTTTCGTTATCTCAACATCTAACTGATTGGGTAATTACGACAAACTCTCCATCCTTATCACTAACGAATAGTCTTATGTTTTTCAACCCTATCAGCTCTCGTACCTCTCGCATACCACGTTTTTGCACTTCAGTGAGGTTTGAGCTGTACCTTTTCGCGCGTTAGTGATTAAGAACCTTGAAAGTTTCATTCGTAAACATCCGAAATTTCACATCAACTTTGTTATTGGGCTCTTGTTGTCTAAAGAATGGCTGATGAAATGGTGCTATTGGTAGCGCCCCACTTGGTGTTGTTCGTATCTATTTTGCGTTTCATCTCTAGCTTTTTTGCGCAGTCTATCTTGAAGTTCATGTGAGCTACATGCGACCCTACGCAAGGTTACCTTAGAAATGGGCTCAGATGGTGAGAAACTCGGTTCCAATTTTAATAACGTAATTAATGAGCAAATAATGAGAATAAAGGCGGAAAGTTGAACAAAAATGTGTGCTGTGGTGTGCCTACACACGTGAACCAGATATATGCACACTGAAATAAACATTTAGATCCTCAAACCATGGCCCAAGCAGTACTTCAATCGAATCGATCACCATTGATGAGGGCTACGAAACCTCGAAAAAATAAAAAAAGTGCTGGAAGACGAAGAATACGTGAAAACGGACTGTCTAAGTATTTGACTAAGTAAACCAGTAAACGATTTTTACCCACCATTAAATATCGATAAAACAAACCGTTATCACAGAACGGCTCAGAATTTTCTTGACTTGCAACGGAAAGAATATGCAAACAATTATTTGTAGAATTAGATACAAATGCAAAAAATTCATGGTTAGTATAGTCGCAACGAATATTCCTCCACAGATCTGGAAGAACGTACAATTGGTGTGAAGCCTCGATATTAACAACATACAAGAGGATAGCTCCACTCATTAGTCATTTTAAAAGCTGGATAAAGAAAAAGAATGCAAAGCAAAAAGCTGAAAAATGCTCTCTGCCACAGTGACCTAAAACAAAGGCTTAAATCCTTTGCGTTCCAAAGAGGCATAAAAAAGAGCATACAATAGTACTACTAGTAAGATACCCATTTTTGTTCTGGTAGAAGTTTAACGAAAGGCTGTGAACAAACCCGCCATATGGCGATACATTCATTCCACTTTAATCCCACTAGGGAGAGCAAGGAGCTCACGATAACGCTTAACGAAAAGATAAAGCCAAGAGACGCTGTCGAAGCGAGAACGAGATATGCCGACCGGGCACCGAGACCGCATAGTCTCCATACACCCTAAAACAAGACTATTTCCGCTATTACTTCTGTTAATGCGTTAACAGTGCAAAAAAGGCAAATGCAAAGCAAGATAAATGCAGGAGATTCTTCCGCTCGTAATGAAGTCGCTCACAAACGGTGCCAAGGAAACTGATTGGCGAAACTGTAACGCAGTAGTTGAGTAATTCACCAGTATAAACGCCACGTGCATGAGAGCTGAGAGTGAAGCCATCACCACCATGAGTAACCGAAAATATAACATCCATGCAGGAGAAAAGTACGTTGGTTTCGAAGGATCATATGGTGTATCGGCGCTGAAGTACTCCATTACTGTCGATTCTGCAATGTAGTTGTCAACTGTGATGAAGAGACGTCACCTCTTACTCATGATAATGTTGCTTTGAAGGATATCATGGTCATGTTGCTTTGAAAGGTATTTCTGATCAAGAGATATTGTCTGTATTAATATCTCAACACGATCACAAGTTGTGTTCTTCCCTGATTAATCAATGAAACCTTCTTGTTCTGTTTGACACGGCTTCGTAAGTAATGCCTTGTCATATAATAACTAACTCACAGCGCCGAAAAATTCGATAGATGAAGCGCATCTTATGCTGAAATAATAGTTAGCACCAAACTCAGGCGACCGGCTTGTCCTACACGTAGGTGGTTTAGTTACCCAAGCCCGAGGTTTTGTCTACCGTATGGACGAGGAAGGCGATATCGGTAGAGAGCATCTTCTACTATTTAAAGCTTTGAAAGACCATATCTCAGTTTATTCTAGGCTTTTTTAGTTATAATAAAACCACCTGGATTTCTATATCTTTTACTTATAAAAGCTGGATAAAGAAAAAGAATGCAAAGCAAAAAGCTGAAAAATGCTCTCTGCCACAGTGACCTAAAACAAAGGCTTAAATCCTTTGCGTTCCAAAGAGGCATAAAAAAGAGCATACAATAGTACTACTAGTAAGATACCCATTTTTGTTCTGGTAGAAGTTTAACGAAAGGCTGTGAACAAACCCGCCATATGGCGATACATTCATTCCACTTTAATCCCACTAGGGAGAGCAAGGAGCTCACGATAACGCTTAACGAAAAGATAAAGCCAAGAGACGCTGTCGAAGCGAGAACGAGATATGCCGACCGGGCACCGAGACCGCATAGTCTCCATACACCCTAAAACAAGACTATTTCCGCTATTACTTCTGTTAATGCGTTAACAGTGCAAAAAAGGCAAATGCAAAGCAAGATAAATGCAGGAGATTCTTCCGCTCGTAATGAAGTCGCTCACAAACGGTGCCAAGGAAACTGATTGGCGAAACTGTAACGCAGTAGTTGAGTAATTCACCAGTATAAACGCCACGTGCATGAGAGCTGAGAGTGAAGCCATCACCACCATGAGTAACCGAAAATATAACATCCATGCAGGAGAAAAGTACGTTGGTTTCGAAGGATCATATGGTGTATCGGCGCTGAAGTACTCCATTACTGTCGATTCTGCAATGTAGTTGTCAACTGTGATGAAGAGACGTCACCTCTTACTCATGATAATGTTGCTTTGAAGGATATCATGGTCATGTTGCTTTGAAAGGTATTTCTGATCAAGAGATATTGTCTGTATTAATATCTCAACACGATCACAAGTTGTGTTCTTCCCTGATTAATCAATGAAACCTTCTTGTTCTGTTTGACACGGCTTCGTAAGTAATGCCTTGTCATATAATAACTAACTCACAGCGCCGAAAAATTCGATAGATGAAGCGCATCTTATGCTGAAATAATAGTTAGCACCAAACTCAGGCGACCGGCTTGTCCTACACGTAGGTGGTTTAATTACCCAAGCCCGAGGTTTTGTCTACCGTATGGAAGAGGAAGGCGATATCGGTAGAGAGCATCTTCTACTATTTAAAGCTTTGAAAGACCATATCTCAGTTTATTCTAGGCTTTTTTAGTTATAATAAAACCACCTGGATTTCTATATCTTTTACTTAAAAAATAATGCTGCTTTATCCTGTCTTACCGCCACTCTTATCGCTTCGTACTCATATTTTAACACCAAATAAAATTAAAAAATGCGATTTCAGCTAGCATAAAACGACTGGATTCCCTAATGCACCGTTTACGTCTGCAGCTATCCCTTTTTTACTGTAAACTTTAACAATCCAGTTCCGTGACCATTTTTTGAAAGGCTTATTCTACACATGTTTAAGAATATTCGTTAACTAAAGAACTGAAACATCATACATTTCAAGATGTCAAAATATCAAATAATATTATTGAAAAAAAATAAAAGTAAAATTTTTGGAAATTATATTTC
>MQTX01000392.1:10777-31130 GCA_009735665.1 Angiostrongylus cantonensis
AACTCTCGAGCTAATACGCCAGCGTGGAATCGTACGAGCTGCGGGGAGCCTCGAACTAACTTCCGAACTTTCGAAACAATGCACACAGGCGTTAAAAGAAGATTCTAAAGAGAGAAGAGCAGCAGTAATGGTCGAAGCTGCAGAGGCTGGAAAAAGCATTCGCAAAGCCCGCCGAAGCTTTGCCAATTGCAAGACCAAGATGATTGCACTCCGACGCCCAGACGGAACAATAACGGCGTCCAGAAAGGCAATGGAGAAAATCATCCACGATTACTACTCACATCTCTTCGATAGCCACGTCCACCTCCCGTCTTATGGAATAAAAGGGAATGGATATGTTGTTCCACCGGTTCTCTCTTCCGAAATCCGACATGCGCCATTTCGTCGGTGAAAAATCGAACAGCACCAGGTCCGGACAGGATAAGATCAGAACATCTGAAAAACTTCCGCCAGCCCTCGTAAACACACTGGCTCGGCTCTCCACACGTTACCTGTCTGAATGCATGGTCCCTACTCAGTGGAAGACCAGCAATGCCGTGTTGTTGTATAAGAAGGACGACTTACACGATATTGGCAACTATCGCCCAATCTACTTGCTGTCTCTCGTCTACAAACTTTTCACTCGAGTCAACCTAAACAGGATAGACAGAACACTGGACGAAGGACAGCCGTGCGAGCAAGCAGGGCTTCGAAAAGGATTTAGTACGATGGACCATATTCACACGTTAACAAGGCTCATTGAGGTATCGCCAGAGTACAAAAGATCACTCTGGCTCACTTTCGTTGACTTACAGAAGGCCTTTGATTCAACTGAGATAGAAGGAGTCATGGAAGCTCTTGGTAGTCAAGGAGTCGCCACTCAGTACATAAAGATTCTTAGTGAGCTCTACAAAATTTTAACAACCTAAATTTCACTATTCTACAACGATATTAACGTTGACGTCAAAAGATGAGTTAGGCAAGGCGGTAAAATCTGGCCAAAATTTTTTACCGCCACCCTTCAGAACGTCATTCGAACATTGGAATGGGATAATATGGGAGTGAAATCGATGGTTGGCAAATACATCACCTTCGCTGTGCTGATGATATCGTTCGTATAACACCAGACATTAGCCAAGCGGAACGAATGCTTGCGGACTTTGATGAAGCGTGTGGAATGATTGGTCTTCGACTATATCTAAAGAAAACGATGTTTATGAAGAACGGATTGGTTTCGTTTGCCCCATTCACGCTCAACGGAGCGAAAATCGTCGACTGTTCCAGTTATGTCTATCTAGGTCGAGAAATCAATATGATGAACGACTTAGCTCCAGAGCTGAGCAAAAGAAAACGAGCGGCTTGGAGAGCTTTCAAGAGCATCGAGGATGTAGTAAAGAGAACGAAGAACACCCGACTCCGTACCCACCTTTTCAGCTCAACGGTTTTTCCTGTCTTATCGTATGCGTCAGTAACCTGGTCGCTACGTAAGCAGCATAAAAGATCACTCAGCGTTATCGAACGAGCAGTCGAAAGGACAATGCTAGGAGTATCGCGTTTCACACAAGTAAGGGATGGGATCCGAAGCTCCGACCTTCGTCAACGATCGAAAATCAAAGATGCCGTTCTATACGACAAACAGTCGATGATAAGGTGGGCCGGACACGTAATGCGTGTGAATGATAATTGATGGAATAGAGCTTTTAGTGACTGGATTCCTCGGGATGTCAAACGTACCGCAGAAGGACCACCGGCCCGATAGTCAGAGTTGTTCACGAAAAGGGTAGAAGAAAGATAAGATGCTCGACGAGTCCCTAAAGTGAGCAGAACCCACTGGCCTACTCCTGCACGTGACAGCGAAAAATTAGAAGTTTTACTGGCGCCTGCTCGAGTCACTCGACGATCAACGGGGCTGCAGGTGATACTGTTGATCGAGGCTAGATGTGTATCAAGGGAGCGGTCTTAACGAGGTGGGTACTAAAAACGATGGGTCAGAGGTTTCTTTTCCACAATCTCCTGTTAGGTGTTATTTCCAAGTGAAGGTTAGAAAATCTCTCTCTGATCCGTTGGGTCTAGCTGTCGGCTATGACATGGGAACGGCTATCATTTGTCTTGTCCTATACCTGCTCATTAAGGCACATAAGCTTATTTGAACTGGTGATATTACGTCCACCGATCCATCATCATTTAAAGTCAGACCTATCATCAGTTGTATAGGTGGGCCAATGGATAGTGGTTTCTAAACCTCATCCTGACCCAGTTACTAAAATCTTTCCATCTCATTTACCAAACACCAAAATATTGCTTGACCATCTACGGTGCGCGCAACTAATCAGCACGCATGAAGTGGAGTCATTTGACGCCATCTCACTTTACCACAATGTGTCGGATGACTCCTCAATGCAGGCCATCTTCGAGCTGCTTGTAGAGAAACAAACGTATAGCTTGTCGATTCAACAACTAATCACTCTTTTAAAACAGTGTCTGAGTTGTTTAATCCTAAGGTGGCGGAAAAGATATTTTACACAAAATGGTATCGTAAGCTAAGTAGGAGAAACATACTAATTCACTACCTCTCCTCTCATCTTTCGAACATGGAAAAAGGACTTATCAAAAACATGTACTGTACGGCTAAAAATGTGTGAACAGAGGAAGAGGAAAGGAAGGAATCGCTAAACTTGGCACGAAAAATAGCCATTTCCAATGGCTACGAAGTAGAAGTCACTCTGAGTAGACAAAAACGTAGGGTATTTTCCCTAAATAATGTATCCGACGTAAGTAAAATCCCTTCTAAGCTACCCTCCACATCAAATGAAGTAAGTTGCGCCATTAAGAGATGCTTAAGGAAATTTATCTTGAAAGTTATGCAACGATTTTTCAAAACGGCAACCTCTCACCTAATACCCTACGCCATTGGTTAGTTTGCAACCGCCTCTATGGTCGTTTGTGCAGCTTAGAAGACCGCATGATCTCTCCTAGCGGTAGAAACGGGGATTGCATGAGTTCAGGTACAATATACTTTATCTCATTTAACGCATGCGGTAAAGAGTATATTGGGGAAACGGATAGACACACCACTTAGTGCACGCATAAAAGAACATCTAGATGGGAAAGTTAAAACTCGTCAGAACACTCCTATAGGTACGTATAGGACACAAAAGCACAACAGTGATGATTTTGAAGTGACTGTGCGGATCCTAGCACAGGAATCGATAACATCAACACGCAAAACTCTTGAGGCCTTTTGAATAAATTTCAAAAATTTAAAGATGAACCAGAAAGACGAATACCTCACTATCACATCTGACCTGACGCCCTATTTCAAAATGATTTTTTGCCCTACGGGTGCGTCTCGCTTACGACCCCACATGAACAACGCGCGGGCCAGTCGCATTCGTAACATCACGGTAAGTAGGCTTTCTGTTCAATATGGCGTCTGCTTAAAAGTTTGATCTTTATTGATACTTTAGCTTTTTTACAGCGAATAATTAAATTGTTCTTATATAAAATCTGTCCAGGCTCTGAGAAAGTCGAAATCTCCGAAACGTTAGCCATTGACCAACAACACCAACAGAAATGGCAACGACGACGAAGATCTGTACCAACCGCGCATTGGCTAAACAAGATCAGTTTATAAAGCCATATAAATGAACAATTCTAACAATTAATGTTATCAGATATCATAAAGGCAAGTGGAGTCTTATCCAGCAACATTTATGGAGAAAACGATTTCTATTCTACCAGTTAGCGATCATGGATGCTGTGGTTTGTTGCTTTCAACTTCCGTTTTCATTTAGAAGTTCTCGAAACTTTTCGGCATTTAAACGACTTAAATACTTAATAAATATAGACTACAAGAAAGATTGTTTCTAGAAGCGTTAATGTCAGCTGAAAATTCGCGTCAGAATTAATCATCACTGAACATAGTTCGCCTTTTGTATTTGCTTTTTATTGGGCCCGATGAATTTTAGAAGTTTTAAGCAATAAAACATTTTCCATTTAGATTGATAAAGACAAAGAAGCGCTCGTTAGACAGATCGACATTGAAAATTCTGGAGCTGTGGTGCGTTTCGTAATTATTTCTGGTGCTTATGTCCATAATAATTTAAGAAATTATTTTCACCTGTACCACATTTTAGCTTCATTGCAAGCAATGGATAGAATTTGGCAAGCATTTGAAGAGTGTCTCTATCTGATAGCTGTCGACGATCATGCCGAACGAGCAAAATCGGTACAGCTGGATCATTCTACCTCTGTTTAATACTGGGCAGGTAAAAAAGGATTAAGCCTTCTATATATTCATTGGATATGCACAATGAACTCGACTTTTCTAAATATCGCAGAGGAAATTAGATGCACATTTGGCCTACATAATGTCCTGCGGTGAACCACCAGCGTGTTTTGCCGATCCGGACTGATGAATGACTTAGTTAACCAAGGACGTCGGATCGAACCAACAACTACGTGCATGCTGTTTCTGAAACTCGAGGCAGTTGCTTACGACGTCCGCTTTTTTAGTCTGGATATATTGTTTTTTAAAGAGGCTTGAAACTGAATATCTTCGATATCACCAGCAGCCCCTTTGATTGTCGAGGGCCTCGAGCAGATCCCAACAAATCATCCACTTTTCCCTGTTGTGTGCAAGAGCAGCCCTGTGGGCTCTACTCGCTGTAGAGACTCCTTGAGTATCATATGACTTTTCTCGGGTTTTCGTGAACAACTCGAACTATCGAGTCGGTGGTCTTTCTGCAGTACGTTTGACACCCCAGAAATCTATTCGCTAGGGGTTCTTGTCCATCTTTTATCGTTCGTCCATACTACATGTCCAGCCCACCTTATCTTCGACTGTTTGGCATACAGAAGGGCAACGTTGATTTTTTGATCTGCGACTCTGGTCGAAGTTTCGGATCCCTTCCTTCGCTTTAGCATCGCTGGAGATGATTGAATGCACATCTGGCCTTTACAATCACTCACGGTAGTCTACCGATGCATAGAGTCAGTGCTGTGATCGCCCCAGACAGTCAGCTGCCAATTTGATCTCAGAGGAATAAAAAACTTGGTGAGCCTGGGGCGCGGGGATCGAATTCATGTGTATTGCAGAGTGCCTCCGACCACTGATCTACATGCGCCCCTCAGTTGAAATAAAAGCACTAATTGAAGAGCTGGACAGTCCGTGAGTCACTGCTCAGTACACAAAGATTCTTAGTGGGTTGTACAAAAATTTCACAGCTAGGATATCGCTGTTGTACGACAATAATAACATCGATGTGGGGCTTGGTAGGGCGATATCATCTCGCCAAGATTGTTTACCGCCTCCTCCAGAACGTCATGAGAACATTGGGATGGGATAATATGGGAGTGAAAATCAATGTTTGGCAGTTACATCATCTTCGTTTTGCTGATGACATGGTCCTTATAACACTAAACATTACCCATGCAGAACGTATGCTTGCCGACTTTGATAAAGCCTATAGAAAGATTAGTCTTCGACTAAATCTCATAAAAACGATGTTCAGGGGAGGATTGGTTTCGTATGCCCCATTCACGCTCAACGAGCGACTATCTCCGAATAATCCGGTTACTGCTTTCTAGGATGGGAAATTAACATGAAGAACGACATAGCCCAAGAGTTTTGCAGAAGGGAACGAGCAAGTTGGAGAGCTTTCAAGGAAATCGAAGAGGTAGTGAAGAAAGAACACCAGACTAAGCACTTACCTTTTCGACGCCACGATTCCTCTTGCCTTAACGTATAACTAAGAAACATGGTCGATGCGTAAATAGGAGGAGTCACTCAGCATTATTAAACGCGCAGTCGAAATTGCGATTCTAGGAGTATCCCGTGTTGCACAAGCGAAGGAAGGGATCCGAAACTTCGACCAGAGTCGCAGATCAAAAAATCAACGTTGCCCTTCTGTATGCCAAACAGTCGAAGATAAGGTGGGCTGGACATGTAGTATGGACGAACGATAAAAGATGGACAAGAACCCCTAGCGAATAGATTTCTGGGGTGTCAAACGTACTGCAGAAAGACCACCGAATCGATAGTCCAAGTTGTTCACGAAAACCCAAGAAAATTCATATTATACTCAAGGAGTCTCTACAGGGAGTAGAGCCCACAGGGCTGCTCTTGCACGTGACAGGAAAAAGTGGATGATTTGCTGGGGTCTGCTCGAGGCACTCGACAATCAAAGGGACTGCTGGTGATATCAAATATATTCAGTTTCAAGCCTCTTTAAAAAACAATATATCCAGGCTAAAAAAGCGAACGTCGTAAGCAACTGCTTCGAGTTCAGAAACAGCATGCACGTAGTTGTTGGTTCGATCCGTCGTCCTTATATGCCATTCGTTCCTTTCTCTCGCAATCGTAGTCCGTGGTGTTGGTCTTGTTCGAGTATGGTAGCTCGTGCGGGTCTCATACCATGATCTGTAAAACAACTGCGGTTACGGGTGCAGCTGATTAACTTTGTTCACGAACACGTCCGCACAACGTGTAGGTGGCCGCCCAAGGGGACGTTTGCACTCTCTTGGAGTCCACTCCACTGTTCTTTTCGTCCATCTGTCGTCCGTTCTTCTCATTATGTGACCGGCCCATTTATGCTTCGCTGTCGATGTATATTCTCCTGGATCTCGAAGATGTGACAGATTTCGACGGTCAAAGCTTCGCATTCCGGCTAGATATTGAGAGTGCCGGTTATATTCCAGAAGTCACCGCTAAAACGCTCTGTGAGTAAAACGAAGCATTCTTGACGTGGCTGAAATATCAACCCACGTCTCTTTCCGCATTCGGCTTCTACATCGTCCTTGAGCGGTCGGTTACTTTTTCATGACTACTTTCGTTTCTGATTTTGGTTTTAACATTTTTTTGAATCAACTAGTAAGAAGATCGAGCAAAGAATTCATCGCCGAAAACACACCTTCCTCAGATCCACATCGCTATGAAGACCTGGATACGCATTTGCAAGGTTAAGTCAGGACTCCAGGGAGGCCCAAGTTGCACGACCAGCAATAGGCCAGTCTTAGTACCCCGCACACTGGGTGCCCCGTTTATGACGACCGGTGAGAGGCCAGAAAATCTAGGTTGCGAAGGTCGTCATTGGAACCGGCCCTAGTGAACACAGGCGCGACACGAAATGAAGATTGCTTCTTACTATGCACGCATAACGCCAGAACACTCTCCACAGGCACCGATCTTCACCCCCTTCTTGTAGCCACAGATCGCATTAAATTTTTTGTGATAGCATTTCAATAAGCAAAAATCAAGAAGATCGATATAAGCCAATTAAACAGCGAAACCATTGTGTTCCGTGAATAAAAGGTCTCATCATGCAACACCGACCGGGTACGTTTTGTCGTCCACCCCTCCATTGCATTTCATCGATTTTTTGGCAATACTCCTCTGTTGTAATCGTTTTCCTCGGATTTAACAAGCTGTGATCAACGTGTTGCTGAATCAAGCTGATCCTACTATCAGTTGGAGGAAGTCATCCGCAATGATAAAGCATATCTTATATTTGTTGTCGGAGACTTCAACACCAGAACATGAAATGGTAACGAGAGCAAATATAGGATCAAAAATTTTGGATTAGGAGGAAGAAATGAGATTGGGAGCCGTCTGGCAGACTCCTGTTCGTAGCACGTCTCTTCGATGGAAACTCGTTTTTCCAGAAGAAAGAAAGCCGCGGCTGGACTCGGGAGTCTCCTAATGACACTACTCATGTGGAGATCGACTACATTCTGACAGGCAGAAGATGGTGCCTACTTGACACATGGACAGACTCGTCATTCCGTGCTGCTTCTGATCACCGCCTTCTTCGCCCGAAGATTCGATTCAGCAGCAAGCTGGAAGGGAACTCTCTTCATCGACCATGAGGAAAAAGTCTAGCTGTATACGACGAGAGCATTCTAAACGAAGTCCTATCTAAACGTGACTAACAGATTAAAGAAGACGCGACCGATGACTACGATCTGCTTCTTGAAGGACTGAAAAGCTGTGCCGAATCTCCCTCAGTTCCTCAAGCAAAAAGATCGGAGCGCATCTCCATCAATGCTAAGGAGTTGCTCGAAAACAGAAGGAAACTGAAGCTTGATCCCACTGGAACACGTTTAACGTGATAGTAATAAATGCTAGCTGCAGAAGAGCTTTGCAGGAAGATCTACAACGGTGCAAGCAGAAGAGACCTCTGAAAACAGCGAAGAAACGAAGCAGTCTGAAAAATGCCGTCGAGACTTGTGAGACTATAATGTTCCGCTGTTAGCACTGATGAACGAAGATGGGATCGTAAAAACTTTTCGCCATGTATGGAATTAATAACGAAAACGTCTTACACCAACCTTTTCCGTTCCACAATCCCGGTCCCGGGCCCTAATATCCCCGCTGGAGAAACACCACTTAGAATTCTTCCGTCGGACCGTCGGAGGTTCGAGTTGCGATAGAAAGCATGAAAAGAGGTACAGCTCTAGGACCAGACAATGTCACCGCCGATTTCCTTAGAGCTAGAGACCACAATTTACATGTACTTTTCGCAGATCATATGACAGCCTACCTTCAAAAAGAAAAAATCCCAGACTAGTGGAAGACGTCGCGCACGGTCATCCTGCTCAAGAAAGGGGACCGAAGGGACCTTCGTAACTATCGTCCCATATGCTTATTGAGTGTACTCTACAAGCTGTTCACGAAAATTATCCTCTCGTGAATATCAAGGACATTGGAAAAGGCGCAACCATTCGAACAAGCAGGAGTTCGAAAAGGATTTTGCTGCATGGACCACATCCAAACCGTGTCTAGGGTCATCGAAGTTTGTCGGGGATGTCACTTGCCTCTAGTCCTAACCTTTGTCGACTACGAGAAAGTGTCTGACAATGTCGAAACGAATGCAATCTTATCAGCGCTCGTTGACCAAGGAGCAGTGGATAATGAAGTCAGTCGATTCGAATGAGAAAGGCATACGTATTGATGGAAAATTCCTATCAAATTTTGCAGACGACATTGTTATCTTATCAAGAAGTACTAGCAAAGCAGAGATAATGCTCAACGAACTCAATGAAGCGGAAAAAAGATCGAACTGCGCATAAACTGAAAGAAGACCCACTTCATGAAAAAACCATGGTGCGAAGGCGAAAAAATTGAATTGGATGGCTCTCTCATTGCAGAGACCACCGCGTATGTTTACCTTGGGCGGTCAATAAACATGGAAAACAGCATGAAGGAGGAACTAGATAGAAGAAGGAGAGCAGCTCGAGGCGTATTCGGGCCTCTCAAGGAAGCCACCAACCAACTGTAGAACCCGAAAGTCCGCACTCATCTCCTCTATTCTACGCTCTTCCCAGGGCTCTGTTATTGTGCAGAGACGTGGGTTGATACTTCAACCACGTCAAGAATGCTTCGCACTACTCACAGTGCGCTTGAGCGATGTTTTCTTAAATACAACCAGCACGCTCAATCTCTAGCGCCAGAATGAGAAGTTCAGCCCACCAAAATCTATCACATCTTCGAGATCCAAGAGAATACACATTAATAGAGAAACACAGATGGGCCGATCACATAATTTAAAAAAAAAACAGAAGACAAATGGACGAAAAAGACAGCAGAGCGGACGTGGTCGTTAACAAAGTTAGCTGAACCCGCAGCTGCAGTTGTTTTGCAGATCACGGTATGAGACCCGCACGAGCTACCATGCTCGAACAAGACCACCACCAACTATGGACTACGAATGCGTGAAAGAAAACGAAAGGCATATGTGCTAGGTTCCACACAACTTGTGAAGACGGACTTTCCAAGTATCCAAGTAAGTAAGTAAGTTATTATATCGCGTTTTACTCATCTTAAACCTGATCTGTGTAGTCGATGTAAGTATCGAGGTCGGATTTCTTAAATTTACTTCTTGTAAATAAACCGTTCATCAGTTGGTGAAGATAGATCTGTGTGTTGCATTGGTGTTTTGCATGTGAAAATCGTGTTCAGCGCTTATGAGCGTGAATTGGTTTTTCTGGTCTACAAACCCACAGTAAGTCATCGATCTATCGTCTGTTCTTCTCACTATGTGACCACACTATCTGTATTTTGCTATCGACGTACATTCTGCTGCATCCGAAAATTACGCAGATTTCGAAGACCAGAGCTTCGAATTCCGACTAGATAACAAGAGTGCCGGTTATGTTTAAGAAGATCTCTGTAACTAATTCCTAGTATTCTTGACGTGGTCGTATCAGCCCACGTCTCTGCAGCATAGCATATCGCTCCGAGGACCGTTGAATCAAAAGGTGGGCGCGAATTTTTGGGTTCCTTAGTTGGTCGATGACATCTTTGAGAGGCCTGAATGGGGCTTAGGCTGCTTTCCTTTTTTAGTCCAGTTTACCGTTCATGCTATCTTTCATGTCCATTGATCGCCCTAGGTATACGTACGATGTAGGGTCTACAATTAGAGAGCCCCACGATTTAATTTTTTTCGCCATCGCACCACGGTTTTCACGTGAACTGGATCTTCCTTCGGTTTACGTGTAGTCTTTTCTTCTCGCTTCGATGAGCTCATTGATCATTGTCTCTGCTTCGCTGGTACTTCCTGAAAAGATGACTATGTCGAAGAGTAAACGAAGCTTTATTAAGAATTCTCCATTATAAACATATCCCTTTCTCATCTCAATCGAGTGAGTTCATTATCCACTGCAGAGCGGCACGAAACAGCTTTGGAGAAATTGTGTCGCTCTGTCGAACCCTTTTGTGGATATGGTAAGAGGCCGATGGAAAAAGATCCTACAAAGATCCTTTTGGTCACCTTTCTTGAGCAGAATGACCTCGCGACGTCCTTCACTGTTTGGGGTTTTCCCATTTCGAAGGTACGTTCTCATGTGGTTGACGAAAAGTATATATAAATTGTGCCTTCCAGCAGATCAGGGAATAGGCTGTGACATCATCGGTTCGTGGAGCTGAGCTTCCTTTCATGCTTTCTATCACAAATCGACCCTCCGACGAAAAAATTTTGTTTTTTCTTAAGTGAGAATTTTAGGGTCGAAAGAGGATTGTGGAAAGAAAAAGGTTGGTGTAGATCGTTTCCGTTGTTAATTCTATATCATGGCGGGAAGTTTTGAGAATCCCTTCTTCGCATATTAGTGGTGACAGCAGAGCATTATAATTGCACAAGTCCCGACGATGTTATTTTTTCGCACTGGTTCACTTCTCTGCTTGTTCCAGTAATTTCTTCTGCCTGTGCCAATCTGTATCTTTCTTCACAAAAATAATTGCTTTGTTATTTGTAAGCAGCAATGAAAATCTTTAAACTATATGGTCGGGCTGGTGAGAACATGGCCGAACGGTCACACCAATATGGGCGTCGAAAGTATAAACTGTTGCTAAGATTCATTTCTTAAACTGTTTCTTTTCATGTATTATTTTGTGTCCTCAAGCATAATTACGCTGAGATTTGGTCGGCGCTTCTTAATTTTTTTGTTATTTAATGCCATACCGACGGATTAAATCGGTAGCGCTCAGAGAGATCTGGTACCAAATTGCCCAGCCACAAGAGATGGAAGGCTTGGTGAGCCTGTGGCACGGCATCGAACTAAAGACCACGTCTATTTTGCAAGGCACCCTGAAGCAACGCGTTACGTGCACGCTCTTCGATTTTAATCATAATATGGACGCAATACGCGAAGGAGTACCACTATTTGCACCCTCTAATAAAATCTGAAAGTGTTTGTGACAAAGACATTTCCACATGGTTGGTTGTTTTTTTATAGGTCTGGTATCTACCACACAGTGTTCTCGAATAAAGTAGGAAAAAATATAAGAAGGAGCGAAAAAACCTGCTATCTCGAACCTAATGTAGAAAACACCGAAAAGCACTAAAAACAGCTTCCTATTTTGTTCTAACTCTTACTTACTGTCTATCTCTTTTTCAGGAATGAGGAAAAATACTTGAAACTTTTCACGAATATGCGTGCAATCCTTGCGCAAGCGAATACGCTAGACTTTCCTGACTTGTTTCAATTTTAGTGCATGTTAAGAAATGAATTTTCTTTGTTTTTTTTTTGTTCGCATTTGCTTTTTTCCGGGCAAGGATTATTCTATCCACCATGTGTTAGCTGATTCATGGAAGAATTTTTACTGATTATTCATGCCGAAATTAAAGAATGAAAAAAAGTCGCTTTTTCAAGTATTACGTTTTACGCTAGCTGATAATGATACCGAGTTCTGTTGGATAAATTGCCCAAAAAACAAGTCATTATCGCCAAATAATCACTAGCAACAACCACCGTCCTGTACAAAAGAGCATCGCTGGATGAGGTTGCCTTAGTTGGACGATGCTCCACTGAGGAAGATTCGACTTCGAACGAAATTGGAGGCACCATATCAAGAAGGCGAACGACTGTGGACGATCGACTCGGTTCATCGGCTCTAGAGAACAGAAAACGCCTAAATGTTAACCGAGTAAAGTTAATTTTATCAACTTCGCATTAGCTTAGAATACGTACTAATATTTCGTTTATTTTACACGACCACTCATTCAAACCTGCTGTTCAAACCCCAGCATTTCTTGCATTCGATTTTCTTCACTCCGTCGATCACCACGAAGTTGTTCGGAGTTGTGCGTGGTATCGGCTGCTGCCTAAAGATTTTCTTTCCACCACGAATGCCGTAGAACATCGAGTTGATTTCTTTTCCAAAAATGTATAAAATAACAGGATAAAGCTCTCGGGGTCGACCAATCTCTGAGGGATGCGCCATGCAATCGACTTCATTAAGTATCGTTGTTGGTGATTGAATGGATATCTGGCCTTTACAATGACTCGCAGTAGCCTACCGATATATCAAACCAGTGCTGCTATCTTTGCAAACAATTCTGGTACCAATTTGCCGACTCCGGAGTGATGGAAGGCTTGGTGGGCCATAGACGTGGGGATCGACTTCACGAGTATCGCAGTGGCGCCTCCAACCAATGCCTTGCACGCGCCCTCTCGAAAAAGGTAGAATGAATAAAAACGTGTGAGGCTGTGGAACTTTAGGCTTGTTTCCCATCTTTGACAAAATAAAAACTTCAATTGACCGTGCATTCCTAGTCGAATTGAATTGCTGTGAGGCACATGAAGATCAGAATGATCAGAATGTTTAAATAAATCACTCAAGCACTCCCAGCAAGCACTCAGTATTCTTCAACTCTCAATTTTGCTATGAAGACCCATACTACAACTACGATCGACTGGAATCGATATGAAGAATGCTAAGGCGCCGAAGCCTTAGTCGAATAAAACTTTTTCAACAATCTCGTGCTGGCTTAACGATGTGAGAAAATAAACATTAGTCATAGTACCCAGGATCGGCTTTCTATTAACTTCGGCATTGGATTATGAATTCGTCGTTTTCTCTCTCAGCGATCGCGAGGTTGTTAAACAGCATACATTTACTTCCATGCAATAACACACATACAACACAATCGTAGCAGACGTTTCGGTAGAATCACCTTCTTCAGAGCCTAGAAGGATACACCAATACGCAACTTACTAGGTCAAACACTTCAACAGCACAGACAGAAAGATTAAAATTTGAGCGATAATTACAAGATCTACGGCTTCTCGAAAAAACCACCGCTTTTTTTATCTGTGCTCCACCGAGGAAGAACAGCCGCTCAGAGTCGTATATAGCTGACGACTGCAACACCCCCGTCAACGATCGAAGCGAATGTAAGGGGCGAGATCACGCGTGACCTCAGGACAATTCTCTCTGCTATTCATTGTAGGATTTTTGGCATTTATCCAAAAAGCCTCGAGGAGTTTGCGCGTTAGTGTTTTAATATCCCGTGCGAGGATAGCGACTTTTATATCAAAATCGTCTGCGCTATGCTTTTGTATCCTATGCGTGCCTAGTGGCGTGCCTTGTCTTACCTTTCGTTTGCCATCAAGGTGCTCTTTTATGCGGATACATAAAGGTCTGCCCGTTTCGTCAATATATTCGTCTCCGCAAATACCACAAGAGATTAGGTATACCGCACCTGAACTCATGCAGTCACCGTCCCTTCCATAAGGGCAGATTACGCAATTTTGTGTTTCACATAGACGGTCATATAGGCGGTTACGAGCTAACTGACTACGAAGAATATTCGGTGGTATTTCAATTATCGCTACTGATTCCTCTAGATCTGCCCTTCTTAAACATCGCTTCATCGCTACACTTATTTGATCGCTAATGAAGGGCAAGATAAACGAGGCTTTGTTTCGCCCAAACTATTCCTTTTGGAGCGTCGCTCTCCCTCGAAACTTATCTCGTGAGGTTACAATTTCGTAGTTATTGGAAATGGCTATTTGCCGAGCCAAGTCGCGCGATTCTTCCCTTAGTTCCCTACGTGTGCACACAGAAGTGACTGTTTGAAACATGTTTCTTACAAGCGTCCTCTTCGTGTGTAAAGGGTGACAAGAAAGGAAATGAACCAATATGTTTTTGTTACTTGGTTTCCGGTACCATTTTGTCATGTAACAGCTACTTGACAAGTTAATTTAAAAGTTTAGAAACGGGAGACAATCGTCCTTCGGTTTCTCCCTGGTGAACTTGGTGTACTCTGACTGCTCGTTCAATAATTCAAAGCATTTGTCCATCTCCTGTGTACAGAAGACGACAAAACAATCGTCTATATTCCACGACCGACTTTCTATTAACCTCGGCATTGATTAAGTAATTCTTCGTATTCTTGCTGAGCAAATACGAGATGTTATTTTTGTTCTTTATTCACGAATAAGCTGACGTTTCGGTGGGCTTCGCTCTCCTCAGAGCCTAGAAAGGTCAAGTTGACAGCAATATACTCTGCCAAATACCTCCATAACCAGACAAAGAAAACGCTAAACCAAGATTTCAATCACAATGAATAGAGCTTTGCACACTCACCGCTTTCTATGAGGCTTACACTGGGTATGTCGCGTGGAGACCAACCGCACAGAGTTCACATGGAGGCGTAATATGCCCCTCCCATCAGAATAACAGGCTTATGTAGTGCCCAATATCGCGAGTGATAATGGGGCATTCTTCCCTGCGGTTCATTTTCGGATTTCTGGAATCAATTCAGAACGCCTCGAGTGTTTTGCGCGCTTGTGTTTTCGTCTACAGTGCGAGGATCATTGTGTTGTGAAATCAAGTTCAAATCATTGCGAAGTTTTTTTTAAAAAGTTGTGTTCATTGTGATTGAAATCTTGGTTTAGCGTTTTCTTTGTTTGGTTATGGAGGCGTTTTGCCGAGTAGATTGCTGTCAACTTGAGCTTTCCAGGCTCTGAAGAAGGCGAAGTTCGCCGAAACGTCAGCTTATTTGTGAATAAAGAATAACAATAACACCTCGTGTTTGCTCAACAAGAATACGAAGAGTCTTCTATATATCTGTAGTAGAGTAACGGTCGGAGACCGAGAAGGAGGGCTTCCACTCTATACATAAGCGCAATGGCAAGGCTTGGTGCCAGTCGCTGTCCCATTGACAGCCCACCTATTTGCTCGTACTATTTCCCAGACCATGTGAAAACCGAGCAGTTTAGGCGCTCCTTTAAGAGAGCCATAAGCTGCTGGATGGACAAGCCATGCCAAAAGTAACTCTGAAGATACACTTATGGCTTTTGGATGGCGTCAAAGAATAAACTTCAAAAAAAGTCTAGAAATCGATGTAGTTAAGAGTGTAATCAATACAAACAAGACGATGCTGCGCTACTTCTAAAACTCCGGACCGTGTTTGTCTACGGTAGAGAGCGAATGTGCTATTACCTTTTGCGGAGGCTAACGCGTTCATCGCGATACCATGCGTGTTCTTCGCTTCGCTTATTTCTCTGCTAGTTTTCTGTCTACCACTGCCATCAGCAATCACGCGTCAGCGGGATTGATCTGGAGAGCAAAAATCAGCATTCAACCCAGTTAAACTGAGGCTAGAACTGAAATCACAATCACAATTGAAATTTTATTAGGCAGCAAATAAAAAGTTTGGATTGTGATTTCAACACTGGCCTTCTCTTAACTAGGTTCAATGCCGATTTGTGTTCTCCGGATCAATCCCATTGAAGGGTGATTGCAGATGGTAATTGTAGATAGAAAATAGATAGAAAACTGGATGAGACACGCTCAACGAAGGAAGCGCACAGTGTGGTGGTGAACGCTTTATTCCCAGGGAAAGGTAATGGTGCGTTCGTCCTCCACCACAGACACCTGGGGTCCGGACTTTTGCAAATATCTCAGCATATTTACCTTTCACAAGATATCTTGCAATGAAAAATTGAAGCAGGCAGCAAATAAAAAGTTAAGAGTGAAATTAATAGTTATTTCAGTAGCGCAGCCAGGATTCTCTACGGATAGTTCAATCTAGGAGGCTTTCTGTGAAAGCGTTTCAGAAAAAACAACACATTACTTTTTTACATGACTCGTCGTCACACCACTGTGCGGATTGCAGTGCTTTTTGCATTTGATTCGTTTTCCTCACATTCATTGCCCACAAACCTCTTCAAACATTTCGTGTTCTTTCGGCGGTACCTTGAAGATCTCGTCTCCTTTATGAATGTCATAAAATGTTGCTCGAGTCGAATCTTCTTGCAGACTTAGAGAAAGACGAGCTAAGGCGTTCCCACGTCGCTTGGAAGGAAGCGGTGTTGGTGCGGGATTGAACAACTGCCTTTGCTTCCTGATCGACAGCATCGCTAGCCACCGCACTACCCTCCCAAGCGACCCCCGATATTTTACTCTATTGTAGAAGAAAAAAAATGTAACGACATAGATTTATGTCATCAGACTAAAGTGTCAAAATACTAGGAACAAAGTCTTCTTCACTGAGTTGGACGTCTAAACAACTTTAGAGTCGGAAAAATGGAATGAAGAAAAGCAATGGAAAAAGACCGTGTAAAAGTTAAAAATACAAGAATATAGAATAGAAGTAAAACTTAGCACCAAGCATCGTGGTCGTCACTTTTTTCTTCTTTTCTTCCATAAAAACATGAATACCTTTTGACATACCTGGTATAAGAAATTTGTCGCACCTAGATCAGTTTGGTTAATTAATTAGTGGTACCTGTAACCCTTGCAAAGTGTCTAACGTCAATTGAATGCTTTTAATAGCATAAATTTTTTATTTTTTGACAACCTAACAAGAGATTGTTACCAAATTTTACTTCAGCTAACGTTTCGACGTCTTCGTCTTCAGAGCATGTGATCCCAGCCGATGTCAACACTTCTTCGTAACCTCGAAGTGGTGGTCGTGATAGCATATTAAGGAAATATGGTACGTCGATCATTCGTACCGATGTTAAACGGAAATCGGTGTACAATGATGTGTTACTTTGCTGCCTACATGCTTATCTAATCCAAACTTTCGTAGAATTGACTGTCAGGAAAAAAACAAGTTGTTATTACTGGACAGTCATATCAATGCCTATCATCCTGTTCAAAAGAGTAGAGGTATAGAGGTATTCCTTACAAATAAACGTAGTACAAGGGTTTCATACTGCTGAAATGGGCAAAACAAAAGTCATGTTCGTGTTCAGCTATGACTATTCAGCTTAATAATGCAAAATCATCCATAACTTTCTTCTATTTCTCAGATGTAAAACATTGTCAGTTATCTTTACTACACACTGTCAGTCACTACACATTCGAAAGGTGACAAGCTCTTCAGGATGAAGGGCAAGAGAAAAAATGATTTTCTGACTTGTAAGCATCATTTCATCCATCTTAAAGAAATTGGAAATCATTTAGCAAAAATATATTTAATGGAAAATGGTCGAATAAAAATGTGCTCCGAAATGATATTGGAAAGCAAAGTCGGAAATGATTACTCATTAGGCAGGAAATTCGCCAGAAAGTACACAGTTTTTTCTTCTTGTTCTATTTATTCTTCGAACCGCTTTTACAAATAGCTCTATTTCATATTCGTCACCAGCTTCAAAAGACTAAGATTACGTTAGGGCAAAATTGTTGAGTGCATAACAGACTTTTTAAGTTTTTTTTTCACATCGTAAGAATTCTTATAGTCGCTGTGCCGGTTTCCTACGCACCATTATGTTACGAGCTTTTTAAGGTGAGTCATATCGTAGCCACACTAGGAATCCGGTGTTTCACATCACTAGCACTTATCCTATAAAATTAGAACTCTCTGATTCAGCTTATTATTCGCGAAGACCTTAAGACTCTGGAGATCTTATGATTATTGTCGTATAACGAAACATAAGTTTCACCAGTCACTTTGCCATTACTCGAAATCGCTACATCTCGTTAGTTACTTAAATCTCTGACTCAATTTATAGGCAGTGTTTCCTACTTATTTAGTCATATCTTCTATGTTAATACCATTCATCGGATTTTTTATACGTGTCATTTTTTTTCATATTTTTAAACCATGCATGCATCGATTAAGCTTGCAAATTCTTGTAGTCCTATATGCCATTCCGAGTCATGTATCACCAACGTATGCATTGTAAACAGATCGGCACTAAATTTCCTTATCCTCTTTTCGGCGAAATTTATGAAATCATCTATATTCATCAGGTGTAACGTCTATCGCTTACCTGGATAATCGCACATGATTGTTTCCACTGCTGTCTCTAAATGTAAAGATGGGTACATCTAAAAAGAATGTATTAAAGAATTACTACTGTTTTATTTTTACTAATTCATTCCATTCCACAGATGATTAGGACTGCACGGTCTGTGAGGAGTTGTGTGATCGGCGAACCTGTTCGTGTTTGACGGTGCCGACGAGAATGTTGGCACTGGAAAAATCTAAAAAAGCTCGCTCATACTTCCCGGTCGCTATTAAGTTTATCTCATGCATCACTTGGAAAACGGGTTGTTCACGTAAAACTTTGCTCTGTGAAGTCGTTTTGACATTCCTATCTCGTTCACCTGTTGCAGTGATGAAGAACTGCGTTATACAATCGGATCCTATGTCATTTCGATTTCGGAGATCCAGCAGAATCATAGAACCACACTTTCTCACTTCTCTAGTTCATTACAGTATTTGTGTGGGTGGAATCATTTCTTTTATTTCCAAACCACATCCGACGCTGGGCAATCATTTTTGTCAAAGTCCGAAGAAAATGCAGTTCTTAGATTTTCTATATAGTAGCCGTTAAGTTTAATGGCTATTCGGAATGTCCGTTACATAAGAACACATACATTTGATTCTTACCGTTTGTTTGAGTTATAATGCGAAGAACCATCACAACATTGAAAAAATAAACACATTGAATATTTAATTCATGAGATGAAAACAATCCAAAAAATGATATCTTTCTGTGTTTTCGTTATTCAGTCCAACCCGAAGCCAGGTCTTCCCATTTTTATTCTTTAACTACTTCTGCGCTCCATAGATCCTTCGTTTGCAAATAAACTTTTACAACATCAAGTTTCCAAACACTGTAAAATTGGAATGTCCTAAAGAAATTTTGTGCATAATAACAGACGAAATTCTATCCTATCTAAGTCTGTTATCATCATTGTATCGTGAGGGATTTCCTGTTCGTTAAAATGTCTACTAGATTTTAAGTTCGTGCCAAATGATGTCACGAAGGACCGAGGTTATGTTTTCCATATTTCTGCTTCTTCTGACCGCTGATGTCGTAAGTCATGAAAGGTAGGTTTGTGTTACTACTTCAATACCACTGGCCAGGAAAAACAATTTTTACCGGCAATATTGGTCCACCTCTTATTAAGCTGATTTAAATTTGTCCCCATGTGCAATTTTACATGCGCAGAGACGCGACTGGATTCTATACTACTTAAAAGTAGAATTTAAAAACCCACCTAACCCATCGTGTTTGCCACTACCTTCACGTTTTTTAGAATAAATGAAGCATGTTTAACGACAAGGAAACTCCTTCCCAGTAATTTTCCTGTGGCGCAGAAAGTTTCTGCTATCCCTTTCCTATTGAGTCGATGAAGTCCTACGGTAGCACCTATCCTTTTACACCAACAGAGTAGGACAGGAATAACTATTGCTAATAAGCAGAGTATTGAATGCTTTTTCTAGGATTGGTTTTAAAAATCCATAATCAGAATTTCAAAAATCATGTGCTGTTGTCGTTTGTATTTTGCAATGAATACGGATAACTCCTTAAAAATTTAGATTCATGGTGAGAAAAGGAGGACGACTAGAGCGTCTGTATAAACGAACATTGAACGACTACTGCCATACACGCCACCAATCTCGACATCACCATTACAGGTTGTATTGACGTTTCATAAGGACCGCCACTGTTTATATTTCATATGAAGAAATCTTTAACGTTCTTAGACACAAGCGCCATTGTCGCGAGCAAAACGTGCACACGAGAATGGGAGAAATTCTTGCCCAAATGGACTCAGTTGTTCGACCTCGATTTGGACGTTCAGCGGGATTTTTTCGTAGTCGCGAGTAATATATGAATATACATATAT